>JACGAQ010000514.1:0-125225 GCA_014119065.1 Orius insidiosus
GAAAAAAAAGATCGAGGGGAAAAAAAGAACCAGAAAACCGAGAAAAACTTCCAAAAATCGGAAAAAAAGGTGTTTTCTTAAACAAAAAAACGGCTGTAAATGTGGTTTTCTGGCCCTTTCTAGAAAAAACGCCCACATTTCTGGTAAAAAAGTTTTTTTTTTGCCAAGTAACGATTTTTTCATAAATCGGTAAAAATAAATGGTGTTCTAACTTCAAAAATCTAAAACCGTCCTTCGAGGGTGTTTACAATGACTGTTCGAAAAAGTTAAAAAGATAAGTAGTGAACCTGCCACCTCCCCTACTAGGGAAACTGGAGGACGTGAATATATATTTCAATTAAGCTTTCCTTTTCTTTCCCGTATTGTTGCCGGCAATTACAGAAGCCTTCCCCGCTGTATTTTCACCAGCGCCTCCTTTTAAATAATGTAAGGACAAAGGGGGCGGTGGAGTTCCAAGGGGCGGTAAAGGCAATCAGAGTAAAACCTTGGGGCAGTTAGCCCGGGAGAAGGTTCGGGAATAATCCGCAACTCCCTTCCTCAGGAACCTTTTTCTAATATTTATAAGTAGCCCTTGTTAACACGTACAGCCATATTAAATCCGGTTTAATTTTAAGATTTTAAGACAATATGGAGAAAAAAAGACTATCGGAAAAAGCTTAGTTTCCAGGTAGAATGATTTATGGACGAATTTTCTTAGAGCATTTGAAGAACTTTTAACAAGACGAGAAAAAAAATCCTTTTTTATGAAGCCATGTCTGGAATAAGTAAACTTCTCAAGGTTTTTTTTTCTTTAAAGAAAAGGGAAACGTGTACGAAAGGGTCCTGGGGGCCAAAAGGGTAATTTATTCTCTTGAGGCTAAGTTAAAAAACGTCAAGGGAGACAAATCGTCCTGAGAGCGTGTGTACCGAGGGTAATTATGGGGAAAGCCAGGAAGGAATAGCAAGTGTAGCCAATATCACCTCCTTCCACTAATAACTGTCCAAACGTCAACGTAAAACTCTTAAAAAGAAAGGAGCGGAGGGAAAATGTATGACCTTGCATTTTTCAACTACTTAGGGCGTTAAATATGGAGAATTTTAGTGAAAAATAGAAATCTTTTTAAAGAAGACATTTTCCGGTCCTTCTGAAAAGCAGAGCACCGCCGGAAAGAGGATCGTAAAAGACGAAGGCGGAGGCGCTATTACAATTAGTTGCCTACGCCTCCCAACCCTCTATTGACTTTTATAGTTGTTTTTAACCCAGGGAAAAGGCTATACGGAGGACGTAAAACGTACACTTGTAAGATATATATCATAGCTTTACGGTCGAGGAGGGTCCGAATTATTACTTGCGACCTCCGCCCGGTCTTAAAGTCTAGCACATGTTTTATGCGAGGCTTACTTCCACGGCGCATCAATGTTTATTCCGTTAATTCACTCCTCCCCCATCACAAAACACGAAGAAAATTTTTTTAAAATTTAACCAAGGTATCTGAAGTTTAATTTTTTTCCCTACCGATCTCCTTTTCAGGATAAAGGAACCGGGAATAAAGGAAGGGACGGTGTGGAATGCTATTTAAACCGGGACAGTCTTTCGGATAGAAATTCAACGTGATTACATGGAAATTTTTTTGAAATTCTTTCCAAGGGACTAAAAAGGGCTCCGCATAGTTTTTTATTAAAAAAAAGGAGATTCTTCCATTCTCAAGGCCCCTTTTTAAAAAGTTTATAATATTGAAACTTTTAAGCGCATTTTCATACGCTAAACAAAAAAAAAGTTAAAATTTTAATGACTCTAATCTCTAATTATGTCATCAATTACGATCAAAGAAAATCATAAATGATTCTTTATGAGAATAAGAATGAAAATCGAGCTTTCAGAATAATTTTGATGTTCGGGAAAGATGGACATGGAAGAATCCTTGTATAAGTCGGGGCTTAATAAATCTCTGAGCTATTTTTCCGGATTTAGAGGACCTCTCGATATTCGATTTAAAGGAAAATGGTACTGCTTTATATATCGTTTGTTCTGTTATTACACGGATTTTTTGATAATTGCAAATACGGTGACGATGGTCGTTCATTTTTCAAGACCTTCGACTACTTGGCGGAACGATGCGCTTGCGGGTTTCCGATGTTGACTTCGTTACATTCCAGCCTGAGGACTTTTTATTTCACTTTTACTCGTCGAGATTCGCAAAATTGATGAGGGAGTACGAGATGGCATTCAAGAACGATCAGATCCCAACAATTTGGATAGAGAAGTCGAATTGGGTGCCAAATTTGTGAAACCGTTGCCTAAAATTCTTCTGTGCCATGGTCGTCCCTATGATTCCGTGGTGTTTCATCCCGATCGTGAATGAGCTTCAGGGGCTCCCTAGGGTCCTCACGATACCCGCTTGGTTCCCGATGGACTTAACAAAACCGACGTTTTTTTCAACATTTTCGTTCGCGTTTGCCACCATGATACAGACTCTAGGTGCCACCTGGGTTCCGATGAGAGTCATTGCATTCGACGACGTCTTTTATTGCTACGCGACCCGTCAACTCGCCATGATAAGGCATTTGGGTCATAATTTTGAAAAAATCTTCGAGCCTTTTTTTGTTAAGGAAGATGGTGAGGTATCTCTTCGGTCATATTCGGGATTTTTGGTGAGCAGAGAACAACTTGAAGTCCAAGTCCTTTCGAGACTCAGACTCTGGGTCATTCATCATCAAAAGGCTGTGAGGTATTTGATTTTCAATTCCAAAGTATCTTTTTGAAACTGTTTTAGGCTATTGAAAGAACTCCAAACGCTTTATTCTCCAGCTTTCTTCGTGCAGTTTGGTCTTCTCACTTTGATCTTATGCTTTAACGCATTTTACGTCGTTCTTGTAAGCATAAAATTTATTGTTTCAACATGAGGATCTTCCCAGATTTTCTAAAGCTTGCGTTCAGCAGAATTCGAATCTGCTGTATTGCCCTGTTTTTTCAAGGACATTATTGGCTGTATTTTGGAACTTTGAAGTGATTTCTGATGTTTGGAAGTCTACTAAAAGCGTTCCTGCCAGATGTTCCTTTGAAAAAGGCGAGGGGAGTCCTGTAGAGTGAACTCAATGATCTATCAGGTTCTGCCAACTGCTTTAGTTGGCAACATTGTGGAAATCCGACGGACTAAACCCCTAATCTATGATTCTCCCCGTAATTTTTCTACATCAAAAAAATCTTTTTTCAGGCAGACGTTGGTTTGATGGAAATCGTATTTTGTACCTTTTTCGTCCTCGGAAACACGCTAGAGCTCCTAATAACATGCAGAATAGGAGATTACTTTGTCATTCAGGTAAAACTGCTTCAGAAACTGATAAAAATGATAACATAATTTCAGAGTAAAAAATTAACCGACGGAATCAATGGGAAAGAATTCTATTTGAGTACCAAACGAGAACATGCATATTTAAAAATGATAATGACCCGATGTCAAGTGCCTCTGTCGATGTCTGCAATGGGCGTTTTTCCGCTGAACACTGAGACTTTTCAATCAGTAAGGATCTGATACATTTTGAGCAGTTCTTATTATTTATTTTTAGATTGTTGTCTCTGCTTATTCGTACTTTACAATGTTGAAAAAACTGAATTAAAATGAAGATAAGAAAAGCACATTTTTAGGTATTAGGTTGACTTGTGCACTTTCAACGTAGTAGGAAAACAACCCCTCTAGTAGTTCAACCCTCTTGATTTACACACCAATTTGTGTTTCTTAATTTATGCCTCTGGGAGAGCAAGGAGGGAAACTTAAGGTGGAAACACATACACTTCCCTTCCTATTCGTCTCAGTCATCGTAAAAACGTTCAATAGTTGTAATTAAAAAGAAGAAAAAGCGAAAATTTTCGACAGGATATTAATTTGATTGAAAGGGGGTGATTTGAAGGATGACCGGGTGTACTTTGTGTTGTGTCGAAGGGAGGGTCTAATGAAGTGGTAAACCTTTACAAAGGAGTGTTTTGATTGGAAGGCCCACCCGAGTTAAAGCTTAAACCGCACTTTACTGCCAATCAACCGGGGCCTCGCCCTCCTTTCTCCGGTATTACACTCACGGACCGATGCCTCTTCCTTTTTTCCTCTCATCCGCCGGCAGACAACAAACAAGACCTATGGAGGGAAACACTATAAAGCCCGATATTGCTTTCTTGCCCTGGGAAACGAGAAAAAGCAAAAAGCGGACCTCAAATCTTTCAAAACTAACAAAAATTTTTAGTTAACTTTTCACAAAAGTTTATTATTTTAACTAAAAAAAGCTGATTCTTAACAAATGACTTTTTTAAAAAAAATTTCAAGTTGCAAAATTTAGACATTTGTTAATAGAAGCATCTTGTATTTTAGATATAAGTTCTTTTATGTAGTTGAGTAGTAGAATTTGAATAAATTAAGTGTGAAATAAGTGTATTTTAGGCGACAAACACTAAAGCCTGCAATGAGTGGGAAAAATTTGAAAGTAGCCAAAATCCTAAAAATTTCTGCAGGGGTTTTGCAGACTGCGGATCTTCGTCGACGAAAAAAGGTCTTGTTATTGGAGCCTATGATGGATGTTCCGAAGGTGAGCTTAAATTGACTCCAACAGCTCAGAAGGTCGACGATGAAACAGGAGGAAAATTGAGACAGCTGTTAAAAGGAGGAGTTGGCATAAAGAAAGGAACTGCCAGAATATTTTCGAATATTCATCAGGACTTTCTTTCCATCGCAGTAGCAGGTTTGGGCGAAGAAGGTATCGGAATGAGCGAAGCGGAACAGCTGGATATGTGCAAAGAAAATATCAGATGGGCTGCCGGAATCGGAGCTTCGAGTTTGCAAGACGAAGGCATCAATACGGTTTACGTTGAAGAGTTCACAAACGCCGAAGCAGCCGCCGAAGGCGCATCTCTTGCCATTTTTAAATTTCAGCAGTTCAAAACTAAAGAAGAGCAAGTCATCGTTCCTCATTTGGAGCTGTATCAAAGTTCCGATACCGACGGATGGCAGAGAGGACTCATAAAAGCAGAATGTCAAAATTTGGCCCGTAAGTTAGAAGAGACACCGGCTAATTTGATGACTCCGATGATATTCGCGCAGGAAGCTCTCGACATTTTATGCCCCTGCGGTGTCGAAGTTCAGGTCAGGGAAAGGGACTGGATCGAAAATAACAAAATGCAAGCGTTTCTTACGATCGCGAAAGGCTCCTGTGAAAACCCGATTCTCCTTGAGCTTTACTACTGCGGAAGTTCTACAGACGACAAGCCGATTGTATTCATCGGGAAAGGAATAACGTTTGATTCTGGCGGTACTTGTTTAAAAAAATGTGATGGAATGTCAGAATATAGAGGAGATATGGCAGGAGCGGCTGTCATTGTCGCGGTGTTTAAATGTATTTCTCAAATGTCGTTGCCGATTAACGTAAAAGCTTTGATTCCTTTGAGTGAAAACATGATCGGAGGTATGGCCGTCCGACCCGGTGACGTCGTCGTCGCCAGAAACGGTAAAACGATCCAAATCCAGGATACAGACAACGAAGGACGTATGATTATTCTGGACGCGTTGAACTATTCGTCGAATTTTCAACCATGTTTGGTGTCTACGATAGCGACGTTGACTCCCGGAATACGTAAAGGTTTGGGAGGATCGGCCAGCGGAGCTTTTTCATCGTCCGATCCAGTTTGGCGTGAACTCAACAGAGCAGGAGAGGAGACCGGGGATCGATTATGGAGGTTCCCTCTTTGGAGATACTTCACCGAAATGGTCACCAACTACGTCGAAGTCGATGTCAACAACGTCGGACTCGGATTCGGTGCCGGACCTTGCCTCGGAGCAGCATTTTTACAAGAATTCGCTCCAAAATCGGTCGACTTTTTACACTTAGACATTACAGGAACAGGTCTCTTGTCCAACGGTATCGGCTACCCTTATTTGAAGAAAGGACTCATGACCGGACGACCCGTACGAACTTTGGCGCAGTTCCTCTATCAACTGGCTTGCCCCCACGACAGAGGCGACGAATGTTAAAACGGTGATGTTTGTGCACTAAAAATCAATAAAAATTTTATAAACACATGGTACCCTTATTTTTAGGAAAATTCCTTGTCATGCTATTCAAAGCAGCCCATTAATCATAATTTGCCACAGCCCTCTACTTATGTTTGACGTAGTTACTGATACAAAACTAAGTATTCACAAAAGCCAAAATCTTACGTGCTAGAGCTTTGGGTAACACATCATTTATTTTCCACTCGTCGATATTCAAAAGAGCGGGCAATATTTATGAAGATGAATGATGCACTCGGTATAAAAGTCGTTTAGAAACTGACAGAAAAGAAGTTAAAAACCACCTCCCTCACTCTGATTTAGTTTAGAATTTGGGGAGATTTAAGATAGAAAGGACAGGTTTTACCCCCTGGGAGACTTTTGTATCCTTTCTGATCCTCCCTACGATAGTAGTCCTACGTCAAGAATGCACAAGTAGGGGCGGGAAACCCATTAAACGAGAGGTGAGCCCCGCTATACCGTGAAAGAGCGAGATTGACTCCACGAGGAGTAAAATATCTAAAGAAGACTTCTGAAGAGCTACAAATAAAAGTATCTAATGGATCTTTTATAGAGTTTTTACATATAGAAACATGTGGAAAATTAATTCAAACCTTTTATTCTTAGTAATAACTATTACTATTTTATTTAGACGTATAAGCGTAAATTTTAATTGTTATGAACGAAACCTCCCTTTTTTTTAGAGCCTGTCATAAAGTCCCTAGACTTTAATTATCTAATTGCCAGGCCGAATAACGTAGAATCTTAGTGCCCAATTTTTCTCCCCTTCTAACTTAACTGTTTACGGGGCCGTTGGAAGAGAGGAAAAAGTAGTGACACTGGGGGTTTTTAGAGGCGGTCGCATAGCCAAAGCGGGCCCAATAACTGGACTTAAACACCAATTACTTTCTTATTACTCGGCCCTCTTGATGAAATGGACCTCGATGTCCTCCTATACTCAATTCCCGGAGCTCGTCTCCGTGTCTAACTCCGAAACCCACGTGTTCCCATAACGTCACCCTCTTTATATCCCGAAAGGGACACAATTCTCTCGCACTTTAATGAAATTGCTCCATCCCAAATCACCTTGGTTTAACAACTTTTTCCCCTTTATTTAAAAATCCTGAAGTCTTGCGAAGTTTTTCTGGCATCCCTTTTAATAAAACTGACGAAGAAAAGTTGGCTTCATGCTCTCTGGGGTATAAGATTGACCGAGAAAACGGAAAAGTACGTCTTCATGCTTAGGGATAGTTCGCAATCGGCTAAGTTCTAGGAAATTCAATATCAAAGTGTCATCTGGACATGAAGGACACTTTTAGGCGTCTTCTGCACTTAAAGGACACTTTGAAGTGTTTTCTGGAGGTAAAAGGCACTTTTTGGCGTGTTCAGGACATAAAGGGGAGTTTTCGGCGTCTTCTGGGGGTAAAAGACACTATTCAGCATCTTCTGGACTTCAAGGACATTATAAAGTGTCTTCTGAACGTGAAAGACATTTTAAGGTGTCTTGAGGACATAAAGGACACTTTTAGGCGTAAAACAAACTATTTAGCATCTTCTGGACTTCAAGGACACTTTTAGGCGTCTTGAGGACATAAGGGCACTTTTAGGCGTCTTCTAAACGAAAAACACACTATTTAGCATCTTCTGGACTTAAATGACACTTTTAGGCGTCTTCTAAACGTCAAAGACACTTTTAGGAGTCTTGAGGACATAAAAGGACATTTTTAGGCGTCTTCTAAAAGTAAAACACACTTTAAAGGCGTCTTCTAAACGTAAAAGACATTTTTTAGTATTTCTGGACTTAAAAGACATTTTGAAATGTCTTCTGGAAATAAAAGACACTTTTAGGCGTCTTCTGGATGTAAAAGACACTTTTAGGCGTCTTCAGGACATAAAAGACACTTTTTGGCGTCTTCTGGACTTCAAGGACACTTTGAAGTGTCTTCTGGACTTCAAGGACCCTTGAAATGTCTTCTGGACTTCAAGGACACTTTGAAGTGTCTTCTGGACTTCAAGGACACTTTGAAGTGTCTTCTGGACTTCAAGGACACTTTGACGTGCTTCTGGACTTCAAGGACACTTTGACGTGTCTTCTGGACTTCAAGGACACTTTGATGATTCTTCTGCACTTAAAAGACACTTTTAGGTGTATTTAAACGTAAAAGACATTTTTTAGCATCTTCTGGACTTAAGAGAAATGAAGTGTTTTCTGAAAATAAAAGACACTTTTAGGCGTGTTCTGGGCGTAAAAGACACTTTTTGGCGCCTTCAGGGCATAAAGGACATTAACTTTAAGGAATAGATCGAAGTTCCTAAGTACATATTTTAGATACAATTTTTCATTATTTGATTTTCCTTCCAATTTAGGTTTAAATCGTCTGAAGATATTTGCGGTTTGAGAAGTGGGAACCATGAATTTTATCCATTATTTACAAAAGATTTAGCGCGAATAGAGAAATCTTTCAGGGTGAGAGTGACTCTTTAAGGGGGGGTTCTCTCTCTCATCTCAGAAGCATTAGCTCACACGCTTTCCTCTTCACAAAGCGACCGAGGAGAATTAAATTTCTGCCCCCGGCCCCTCACAATAGAGATGGACGCCTTTGTGTTTTCTTTGTTCATTGTCCTTCCTAGCTTCTAAAATATTTGTCCTTTCAACGTGCCCTGAGATCCAAACTGGTCAACTACCCACCCTCTTTTAATAAGTTTAACCAAATTGGATTTGCGATAAAAGGTAAGAAAAAAGTTTAAACTTTTGTCAAAATACCTTTTGATGTTAGTAATTCGACAAAGGGGTTCAAATTAGCGTCTTATTGGATTTTTAATTATTTACTAGTCTAATTAGAATTATTGGCAAGGAGGAAATAAAAGCCTTTTTAAAATTCAATCTGGTACGCGGTGGTCGTTAGTTTGCATCAAACCTCCCCAGAAAACTAAAAAGGGGGTCGAAAAAGGGGTTCCTTTTCAACCCATACTCCTAATTAACTATCCGGGTGTATAAACTCAAATTAATGACTCCATTCTTCCAAACTCGATTCCATAATAACAGTTTTTATTAGAAATTAACTTTTATAAAATCATTATGAAAATGAGTTTTCAAAGCGTATTTTAAAAAATGTGCATTTTTTTCACAACCACAAAAATGATGATGAAAATGAAATGTTTTTTCAAAATTCCTAGGTTGACCTCAGTGGTGGATTTGCAACTTAATAAATAAATCACTAATTATGAAAATACCAATATTTAACCACATATGATTAGGTTATTAATAAAAGGATGTAAATCAAAATGGGAAATATCGGTTATAAACTGGGATTGAGCTGATACCTGAACCCGTGTACGGAAAACCTGTATTATTTAGCATCTTCTGGACATAAAGGACACTTTTAGGCGTCTTATGGACGTAAAAGATATTATTTAGCATCTTCTGGATTAAAGGACACTTTAAAGTGTCTTCTGGAGGTAAAAGACATTATTTAGCATCTTCTGGACTTAAAGGACACTAGTGTCTTCTGGAGGTAAAAGAAATGATTTAGCAACTTCTGGACATAAAGGACACTTTTAGGCGTCTTCTGGTGGTAAAAGAATTGATTTAGCAGCATCTTCTGGACTTAAACGACACTTTAAAGCGTCTTCTGGAGTTAAAAGACATTATTTAGCACCTTCTGGACATAAAGGATACTTTTAGGCGTCTTCTGGACCTAAAAGACATTGTTTAGCATCTTCTGGACTTAAAGGATACTTTTAGGCGTCTTAAGGACACAAAGGACATTATTTAGCATCTTCTGGACATGAAGGACACTTTTAGGCGTCTTCTGGACCTAAAAGACATTATTTAGCATCTTCTGGACATAAAGGACACTTCTAGGCGTCTTCTGGACGTAAAAGACATTATTTAGCATCTTCTGGACATAAAGGACACTTTTAGGCGTCTTCTGGAGGTAAAAGAAATGATTTAACATCTTCTGGACTTAAAGGTCACTTTAAAGTTTCTTCTGGACGTAAAAGACATTATTTAGCATCTTCTGGACATAAAGGACACTTTTAGGCGTCTTCTGGTGGTAAAAGAAATGATTTAACATCTTCTGGACTTAAAGGTCACTTTAAAGTTTCTTCTGGACGTAAAAGACATTATTTAGCATCTTCTGGACATAAAGGACACTTTTAGGCGTCTTCTGGAGGTAAAAGATATGATTTAGCATCTTCTGGACTTAAGTGTCACTTTAAAGTGTCTTCTGGACGTAAAAGACATTATTTAGCATCTTCTGGACATAAAGGACACTTTTAGGCGTTTTCTTGAGGTAAAAGAAATGATTTAGCATCTTCAATTGTTATCTTGAAATGTTTTTTAAAATTCCCAGGTTGACCTCAGTGGCGGATTTGCAACATTTTAATAAATAAATCGCTAATTATGAAAATACCAATATTTAACCACATATGATTAGGTTATTAATAAAAGGATGTAAATCAAAAAGGGAAATATCGGTTATAAACTGAAATTGAGCTGATACCTGAACCCGCGTTCGGAATGCCTGTATTATTTAGCATCTTCTGGACATAAAAGACACTTTTAGGCGTTTTCTAATCGTAAAAGACTCTTTTAGGCGTCCTCTAAACGTAAATGACACTTTTAGGCGTCTTCTGGAGGTAAAAGAAATGATTTAGCAACTTCTGGACTTAAAGGACACTTTAAAGTGTCTTCTAGAGGTAAAAGACATTATTTAGCATCTTCTGGACTTAAAGACACTTTTAGGCGTCTTAAGGACATAAAGGACACTTTTAGGCGTCTTAAGGACATAAAGGACACTTTTAGGCGTCTTAAGGACATAAAGGACATTTTTTAGGCGTCTTCTAAACGTTAAAGACATTTTTTAGCATCTTCTTGAGGTAAAAGAAATGATTTAGCATCTTCTAATGTTATCATCTTGAAATGTTTTTTAAAAACTCAGTGGTGGATTTGCAACATTTTAATAAATAAATCGCTAATTATGAAAATACCAATATTTAACCACATATGATTAGGTTATTAATAAAAGGATGTAAATCAAAAAGGGAAATCCTCGCTATAAACTGGGATTGAGCTGATACCTGAACCCGCGTTCGGAAAGCCTGTAATTGTCATTTGCATTCATCAAATGCTATAGAAGCCAATCGTGATATTATCGTCCTCTTGATAATGACTGCTTGGAATTATTAGCCTTATTATTGTGTCAAATCTCTCTCACAATGACCTAATTTGAATATTACTAATGATAATATTATTTTCAGGATGGGTTGATTTATTTGGGGGAGTTAGTGGTGAGATGTTGATAGCGTATAAATCGCGTGTGAGAGAAGAGAAAATCTTTATAGTCAGCAAGGAACATTTAAGACGTTGTTTTTCCTTCCTTAGACCTACTAAATTTCCTTTCAACTCGGTCGTTACATCACCACCACGCAGCATTTTAGGCCAATTAAGAAAACCCGAGAGTCTTATCGAGTCCATTCCGAGTCGTTATTGGTTTCAGAGGGGGGAGGCGTTGTCGACTAATTCATTGGTTAATTGTTGTATACTGCCGTCGGGCTAATGGCCTGTCCCAACTAAGACCATTACTCCCGAGAGGTCTTGGATAATGCTTGGAACCACTATCGATAAACTGAAGACAGATACCAAGTTTGTCTTGACAAACGGTCATCAGGCTCAAAAGGTCTAATCTCGAACGTCCACTTTATCTTCGCCGACTTCTTTCCTCGTTTGAATTCAATCATCCTGGATATCGAGTTTTGAAGAAATTAATACGGGTTTCGTGTTGATGAAGGTCGACGGCTTACGATACTTTGATTATATTTGAATAGAGAGGTTTCGTGTTCGCCTCAATTTGGGATACTGCAAATGTAAATTACACCAGTTCGCATGATCGCCCGTTTCAGCACGCGAAACACTGCGGATACATTACCCGACTTAGAAAAATAATAACGAAACCTCAAAAAAAGTACCAATGATGAATAAACCCATATGGAGTGGTACCACTATGGATATTGTTACGGTAAGGTTGCTTGACCTTAAGCAACCTCCTTTTATGGGTCAAACTGCTTGGCACAACCAAATTTTATGGGAGTTAGGACAAATTAATGGCTTTTTGGGCTCCCATACCCACCAAATTTTGTGCTGCAGCAGGCAAAACCAGTCGCTTTAGGACTCCAAAACGTTTGACTAAAAACCCTGGTTTCTTCACTTTATAGTCTACTTGATTTATGAATAAAAACGCCTAATAACCCTTAGTGTAGCGAAGAGAAATTCTCCACTTCTTGAAAGGGGGGTAGAAGAAGAATAATAAGATTAATTATTTTAATTATTGTACTTTATAATTATTATTGTAATTATTGTAATGGTTAATATAAGAATATAATTAATTATATTTTCTGGAGGAGAAACACCCTTTTAACATCATTTTACCGGGTTTTTGGTCATTTTCTTCGATTTTCTGGTCTAGAAAAACCCATTTTTTTAGGCGTTTAGGTGTTTAACATCTCTTTTACCGGGTTTTGAGCCACTTTCGTCGATTTTCTGCAGTAGAAACACCCGTTTAATCAGGTCTCCGGGCGTTTTACATCTTTTTACCGGGGTTTTGGTCATTTTCTTCGATTTTCTTGTCTAGAAAAACCCATTTTATTAGGCGTTTAGGTGTTTAACATCTCTTTTACCGGGTTTTGGGCCGCTTTCGTCGATTTTCTGGAGCAGAAACACCCGTTTAATCAGGTCTCCGGGCGTTTTACATCTTTTTACCGGGTTTTTGGTCATTTTCTTCGATTTTCTTGTCTAGAAAAACCCATTTTATTAGGCGTTTAGGCGTTAAACATCTCTTTTACCGAGTATTTGCTTGATTTCCTCGATTTTCATGTTAATTCATTTTTTTTTTACAAAAACAAAACTATAATTAATGTTTTTTTTTCTTGCTTTTGAGAAAGTTCCCTTCAGGGCAAGCTTATTTTGCATTTTACTTATAAATAAAAATCCGTTTAATCAAGGAGAATAGAATTTTTTTTAATAAGTACCTAAATCTAGGTGATCATTAATATTAAAGAGGATAGCTTTAAATCCGTTTTATTTTTCCGGCCTGAAAGGAACGTTGATGAATGCAAGGCTTATACGAAGAGTAAATTTAAAAGAGAGGAGGAAAAAAAGAAAAAAAAAGGTTGTTGCAGATAGAGGCGTTGACAATTGGATCCTTCTTCCGCTTTTCCCATTTGTTCTGATTCCCCGGTGACATCTGCATCTACTTTTCCCGTCGTAGGCCCGGGATTACCTCGGTCGCCTACGGAATTAACTCTCACCCTTCTCCTTCAAAGTCATTCTTTTGACTCTTCAACTTCTCCCTTTTCCGTCCATTTGTCCTTGCACATACACCCTCGGAGTTGAAACCCCCAGGAAAACCGTTTTTCCCACCCATTCCTTGGGACATGTGTTCTTCCTTAAACTGACGTTGATGGAAAGTGAATTGACTTGTTTTCTTATCTTTTCCATCATCCGACCCCTCTTTTAGACCCCTTTTTGCATTTTACGCTACAAGATTACATGAATATATTTACACATCCTTTTATAAAAAACAATTAAAATATTTCACAAAACACCGACAAATCCTTTTTTTAAAAAAGATTCTCCAGGGTTTCTCAAATTACTCAAAACGTTATCCGTGGGCCCTTTTACCCGAGATAGGGAGGAAAAGAAGCTTTTGCATATAAACACTTCAATTATAGTGAAAAATACTTCCCCTTAAGGTTTAAACATCCGCCGAAAATCCCCACCGGGTACGAAATTTAGGATTTGCAATTCAGATCCTCAGTCGCATCTCTTCTCCAGGGATAAACATAAATTTCAAAAAAAAAAATGAAAAAAATCAGTGAATCATTATTAAGAAATAAATAATTTTATTATTTACAACTTCTTACAGTCTTCATTTAAATATTCTCAAAGTGATGATGTTGAATTACTCTCCATGTCCAGTTTTTGGTACACGGTTTTACAGAAAAAATAGATCTTTTTAACTTCCTTAAAGAAGTTATTGTGATACCCTCGTCGTATGGTTTTTGGGGAAGGGTCTTCCAGACCCCGGAGGGTCAAATCGAATATTGATCTTTACCGATCTCAACTTTGTCACTGGTGCCGGCCGTCCGTAGCTTTTTTCCGGCACACTTTGCGGCCACAGTTTTGAACCGATTTTCACCAAATTTTCACAAAATCTTCATTAGTCGGAGAACGAGAATGTAACGAGGGCGATTTTTGAATTCGAAAAAATGGCGGAGATTGAAATTTTACATAATTCGCTGCGGCTGAACCGTTGGTCCGATTTTCACCAAACTTTCACCAATGACTCCTTATATTTTTTAAGAATTTTCGGTGTAAAATAATTGCCACTTTTTAATTATTTTTTTTTTTAGTTGGGAGAAATTTTATACTTCTACCCATTACGAGAGGCACATCCCTAGGCCAAAGAGCCCATTATTTCTACCTTGACACTTAAAATAATTATCGAAAAAAAAGAACTTAAAAAATTTTTCAGAAAAAAAAGCGGAAAAAAGAAAACCCGGAAAATTTTTCGAAAAAAAAACTTCCCCCTTCGTTATAATTTCGTTCCTTTTTACTTCCCCCTCCGTTATACTTCCCCTCCCATATATTTCCCTCTCCGTTGTACGTCCCCTCCGTTATACTTCCTCCTCGTATATTGTTACTTCTCTTTAAGGAAGCTCTTCAAACCAGTACTTTGGTATGAGGTTATCAGCGGCGCTAAGGAAATGCCTGGGTTTGTACGTGAGGGACAAATTTTTACTACTTTTTACACGTTTATTTTTATAATAAAAATAAAAACACCCATTAATAACTTTTCTAATAAAACCCTTAACGTGTCTAAATCCTTTTATAAAGGTGGTATATAACATAATTTTCTTCGCCCTCTTTTATATATTTTTTTCCCTCAAAGCCCAATATATGTGATAGGGCCAGAATGATTTATAAAACGAAAGAGAGAGGGCAGGTATGTGGAGCAGATGGTGTTATATTGACTTGGATGTGTGATGTATGAGATATTGCCAGTTAAGATATACCCTCGGTCGTGTGACAGTACCCAGGTCACGTTGAACGCAAGGGAGACTCCGGGAGACAATAACATCGCACCATCCGACGCCCCGGGAAAAGGAACTTCGCCCGCACAAAACCCGCGCTTTTGCCCCGCTGTTATAAGACTTTCCTAAAAAACAAAAATTTATGATTTCGATTCATATTATTTTCGATGTTGTATAACATGATGTTTACAGCCAGAAAACATACTGCAGTAAGTTAAGATAAGCACCCGGTTTTTGAAAGTTTGATCCTTTTCCTCAGTCATTCAGGGGACTCACTTGGTACGGGATTTTGGGCACTTTTCTCGGTTTTTTGGCCAAGAAAACATCGAGTTTCAGCTTACCGATGGAAACCACTTTTTTGCTCCATACATAAAAAGTAACGTAATTAAAAAGTAAAAGAGATGTTTATACACCTACTTAATAAAACTGGTTTCTCTAAACCAGAAAATCGAAGAAAATAAACAAAAAACCGGTAAAAAGAAGTTAAACGCCCGTACACCTGATTGAACGGGTGTTTCTACTCCAGAAAATGGACGAAAGCGGCCCAAAACCCGGTAAAAGAGATGTTTAACGCCTAAACGCCTAATAAAATAGGTTTTTCTAGACCAGAAAATCAAATAAGATGACAAAAAACCTGGTGAAAGAGATGTTTAACGCCTAAACGCCTAATAAAATAGGTTTTTCTAGGCCATAAAATCAAAGAAAATGACCAAAAACCTGGTAAAAATATGTTAAACGCCCGGAAGCCTGATTATCGGATGTTTCTACACCAGAAAATCGACGAAAGCGACCCAAAACCCGGTAAAAAAGATGTTTAACGCCTAAACGCCTAATAAAATGGGGTTTTATAGTCCAGAAAATCGAAGAAAATGACCAAAAACCCGGTAAAATGATGTTAAACGGGTGTTTCTCCTCCAGAAAATCGACGAAAGCGACCCAAAACCTTGCCAAGAGATGTTTAAACGCCTAATAAAACGGGTTCATCTAAACCAGAAAATTGAAGAACATAAACTAAAAACTGTTAAAAAGATGATAAACACTTCTAAAAACGCCTTTATCTACACCAAAAAATTGAGGAAAACGCTTCCTTATCGAGAGGCTACTTGAGCAGCAAGGAGGGGATAAGTCCCAAAAGAAAACCGAAAAACCCGATAACCACACATGTAGGGTTTTACAATAACATCTCTTCAACGAAGTTAATAAATCGCTAAATAATAGTATAAAGTTAAATGTACAATTGGAGAAAAAGAACCCTTAAAACTCATTACTATGTGACTATAAATCATATCTAATTACCCCTTCTAGCCACCGCTTTTAAATAAGGATGGAAGAGGGAGAAAAATAATATCTCGACTTAATTGCGAGACGGAGGCAAATTTTAATCTAAGAATAGGAACAAAAAAGAATCTGAAGGTTTTAAGGCAATTAGAGTTTTCTAAACGAAAAAGGTCAATAGTTCGTTACAAACCTTGTTCTGCCTATCTTAATTGGACGACTTATCTTTTTATTTACTTTTTTTTCTTTTTAAAACCTTATGTTTATCTACCCTCAACAAAATAATAAAGTTTTAATTAATTAAATAAATAAAGACAAAAAGATTTTTTTTCTGTCTGAAGTAAAAATCTGCACAAAAAAATGTTTTTGTGAATAATTTATTATAGGTGGTTAACTTAATGGCAGTTAGTAATTTATATTGTGTCGCGGAAACCGAAAAAGGGGTTTTAAAGCGGCGGAGGAAGACAAAGGGGGCTTGAAATTGGAGAAACCTTTGAGAAAATCCTTTATAAAGAGGCCGAGACGAGGACGGAAAAACGAGAGGGGAGGGATCAGGGGGTTGTGAATCTCTACGATTTATGATCTCGAAATATAATAAATAAATGGGGTCAGGGTCCGGGGCGGTAATGCTCCCTTACCTCCAAATAGGAAATATTGCTAATGAGTTCTTCGCAGTTCATTTAGCAAAGGATTTAGCTATCCTATCCATCCTTTTCCTCTTCCCGTTTTCCTCCCTCTTTCCCATCAACCATTCCTTTACCTTATTCCTTTCAACAATCTACAAATTACATCTTGAGAAAACACAATTTTATTTGTTCTCGTAACCTTTAAGAATTCCGATAATTTCTTCGGGCAGCTCTAAAATATTTTTAAATAAAGATTTTTTTTTCTTTTTGTTAAAAGGTTGTTTTTCAATCCTTAAAATCGATTCGAGCATTCGCTATTAAAAACTCTGAGGCTCTGTAAATTTTTTTTCCCTTCTCGCTTTCCTCTCTCTCAAACTCACATAAAACAGGGTATGACCACGAACCGGGCTATAAATGTCTCCAAAATGATGGCATTCCAAAGCGATACGACTCACAACATCTTTATTGCCCAATTCTCCATCCCCGACTTCCTTTTAAATAATTTATTTTTTTTTTCTGCGCTCACAATTTTACTTTGTTTTTGTTTTTTTACATACGAGTATATTCTTTAGCATCACTTTTTTATGGGAACAAAAAAATTCATTCTAATATGCATTTTTTTCCTTATATTGTCTGGGCACTCAAAATTGTCTATTTTTTGGGCATTCTTTAAAAACGTTAAATAAAAATCGTTTCAGGAGGCAAAAATTGGTGGGAGAGTGGAGGAAAAATCAACTTCAGGTCAAAGTCTCCTATAAAGCGATTTTTAAGTAGGTAAGTGTGTGAGTTTCTTCATTTCTAAGATCGATTGTGGGACGAAGTTTCTTCATTTCTGAAGTCCAGAATGGGACGGAGTTTCTGAGTTTCTTCATTTCTGATTTTCAGAATGTGATGGAGTTTCTTCGTTTCAAAGATCGATTGTGGGATGAAGTTTCTTTTTTTCTGAAGTCCAGAATGGGACGGAGTTTCTTCATTTCTGAAGTCCAGAATAGGACGGAGTTTCTGAGTTTCTTCTTTTCTAAGATCGATTGTGGGACGAAGTTTCTTCATTTGTAAGATCGATTGTGGGACCATCTTCATTTCAAAGTTAGATTGTAGAACGAAGTTTCTTCATTTCTAAGATCGATTTTGGGACGAAGTTTCTTCATTTCTAAGATCGATTGTGGGACGAAGTTTCTTATTTCTGAAGTCCAGAATGGGACGGAGTTTCTGAGTTTCTTCTTTTCTAAGATCGATTGTAGGGCGAAGTTTCTTCATTTGTAAAATCGATTGTGGGACGATCATCATTTCTAAGATAGATTGTAGAACGAAGTTTCTTCATTTCTGAAGTCCAGAATGGGACGAAGTTTCTTCATTTCTGAAGTCCAGAATAGGACGGAGTTTCTGAGTTTCTTCTTTTCTAAGATCGATTGTGGGACCATCTTCATTTCTAAGATAGATTGTTGAACGAAGTTTCTTTATTTCTAAGATCGATTGAAGGACGAAGTTTCTTCCATTCTTAAGTCTAGAATAGGACGGAGTTTCTTAGTTTCTTCTTTTCTAAGATCGATAGTGGGACGAAGTTTCTTCATTTCTAAGATCGATTGTGGGACCATCTTCATTTCTAAGATAGATTGTAGAACGAAGTTTCTTCATTTCTAAGATCGATTGTGGGACGAAGTTTCTTCATTTCTGAAGTACAGAATGGGCGGAGTTTCTGAGTTTCTTCATTTCTTATTTTCAGAATGTGATGGAGTTTCTTCTTTTCTACGATCGATTGTAGAACGAAGTTTCTTCATTTCTAAGATCGATTTTGGGACGAAGTTTCTTCATTTCTAAGATCGATTGTGGGACGAAGTTTCTTATTTCTGAAGTCCAGAATGGGACGGAGTTTCTGAGTTTCTTCTTTTCTAAGATCGATTGTAGGGCGAAGTTTCTTCATTTGTAAAATCGATTGTGGGACGAAGTTTCTTCATTTGTAAGATTGATTGTGGGACCATCTTCATTTCTAAGATCGATTGTAGGGCGAAGTTTCTTCATTTGTAAAATCGATTGTGGGACGAAGTTTCTTCATTTGTAAGATTGATTGTGGGACCATCTTCTTTTCTAAGATAGATTGTAGAACGAAGTTTCTTCATTACTAAGATCGATTGTGGGACGAAGTTTCTTCATTTCTGAAGTCCAGAATAGGACGGAGTTTCTGAGTTTCTTCTTTTCTAAGATCGATTGTGGGACCATCTTCATTTCTAAGATAGATTGTTGAACGAAGTTTCTTCATTTCTAAGATCGATTGAAGGACGAAGTTTCTTCCCTTCTGAAGTCTAGAATAGGACGGAGTTTCTTAGTTTCTTCTTTTCTAAGATCGATTGTGGGACGAAGTTTCTTCATTTCTAAGATCGATTGTGGGACGAAGTTTCTTCATTTCTAAGATCGATTGTGGGACGAAGTTTCTTCATTTCTAAGATCGATTGTGGGACGAAGTTTCTTCATTTCTAAGATCGATTGAAGGACGAACTTCCTTCCATTCTGAAGTTCCGAATAGGACGGAGTTTCTGAGTTACTTCTTTTCTAAGATCGATTGTGGGACGAAGTTTCTTCAACTCTGAAGTCCGGTATGGGACGGAGTTCCTGAATTTCTTCATTTCTAAGATCGATTGTGGGACGAAGTATCTTTATTTCTGAAGTCCAGAATGGGACGGAGCTTCTGAGTTTCTTCATCTCTAAGATCGATTGTGGGACGAAGTTTCTTCATTTCTAAGATCGATTGTGGAACCATCTTCATTTCTAAGATACATAGATTGTAGAACGAAGTTTCTTCATTTCTAAGATCGATTGTGGGATGAAGTTTCTTCATTTCTGAAGTCCAGAATGGGACGGAGCTGGAGTTTCTTCATTTCTAAGATAGATTGTGGGAAGAAGTTTCTTCATTTCTAAGATCGATTGTGGGACGAAGTTTCATCATTTATACAATTCACAGAGGAAGGAAGTTTCTTTATTTTTATAAGCCCCCTTTCATTATTTTACATGCCTTGTTTTACCGCACACGTTGGTAGAAGAGAAATTATTTCACGAAAAAATAAAATATCGGGGAAAAAAACGATTCCAAAATGGTAGGTAAATTAAAAATAAATTAGATACTGTGTAAATGTCATTAATTTATATTGAAAGCAATCATATTAAAAATTTTTGGGTTTCAATATTCAATCAATTTCGTTCCATTCTGGGTAGAATGATTAATTATAAAATGTAAAAACGATTTTTTTGAACCTGTTTGAATTGAATTGGGACCACTCGTCTTTTAGCAGGGATTTCAGGTTGGGCAGTAATTGAAGTGTCATTTAATAAACATGCCGGTGGCTGCCATTAAGAGGAGTCTCTCTGAAGTCCCTGGGAGCGTTAAAGGGTGGGGGCGAGACGGGAGGAGGGTGGCTCCTATGAATAGTTGAGGGTGCATTTAGGCCTTTAATGGAGTAGCCTTGTACTCGAGATTCCCCTTTTCATCCCCTCGTCCGAAAATTGTTTAAGGAAATAACAATCGTTTATTAATAAAAACATGTGTTTGATTGGATTCTGATGAAATCATTCCTTTGTTTGTAGAAGGTTGAAGGAAGGGGTTGTCATGGAAGCGGATAAACAACGTCTGAATGCTTAGCCACGGTGAAGACTCATCTCTAAATCCCGTTTATTTCCAGTCGAGATCAGTTTCCATTTAAATCCCTCAAGCCCATTCCACGCGTGTTCTCCTCGGGCCGCAACCGCGGTAGGGGTAATCCGTTTAGGAGAAATTCGCATCATCATTCATCTGATAATAGAGGATGCTAAAACGGGGAGAGAGAACACAACCCTCGATAAAACCCCTTCGACCCTCCATCGATGAAAGTCGGATTCGAAAATCACTTTTTTTTTCCCTCTCTGCTTTCAGCCAATTTTAGAAGATTGGAAATAACCATTATACCAGCATTCCCCTACCGTTAATCGTTTAATTTTTCTACGTCAAAGCTGTCCGGAATACTCACCCCGCGTGTAATACGCTTTGGGAAAAATCCTCGACGGAAAGATAACTCAATTATTCATCAAAAGGGTGTTTTAAGGGCGAAAAACGATCGATTCTCAACA
Organism: Orius insidiosus; assembly: GCA_014119065.1. Taxonomy (NCBI): domain Eukaryota; kingdom Metazoa; phylum Arthropoda; class Insecta; order Hemiptera; family Anthocoridae; genus Orius; species Orius insidiosus. The sequence continues at coordinate 21,104 of JACGAQ010000514.1, forward strand.
TTTTACTGTAAAAAAGTAATCAAATTTAAACTTTCTGCACAAAATATCTGGCTACAAGAAGATGGGAGACCGAGAAAACGTACTGGTTTGAAGAGCTTCCAACGAAAACTTCCTTAGAGAAGTAACAATATAGGAGGGGGAAGTATAACGGAGGGGACGTACAAGGGAGAAGGAAGTATAACAGAGAGGGAAGTATAAAGGAGGGGGAGGTATAAAGGAGAGGGAATTATAAGGGAGGGGGAAGTATAAGGGAGGGAAAGTATAAGGAAGGGGAAGTATAAGGGAGGGGAAGTATAAGGGAGGGGGAAGTATAAAGGAGGGGGAAGTATAATGGAGGGGGAAGTATAAGGTAGGGATTTTTGATGGGCTCTTTGGCCTAGGGATGTGCCTCTCGTAATGGGTAGAAGTATGAAATTTCTCCCTACTTAAAAAAAAAATAATTAAAATGTTTACACCAAAAATTCTTAAAAAATAAAAGGAGTAATTGGTGAAAATTTGGTGAAAATCGGATTAACGGTTCGGCCGCAGCGAATTTTTTAAAATTTCAAACAGACATATCTCCGCCATTTTATCGAAATTCAAAAATCGCCCTCGATGCATTCTTCTTCACCGGCAAAGAAATTTGTGAGAAAATTTGGTGAAAATCGGATGAAAACTGTGGCCGTAAAGTGTTCCAGAAAAAAATGCTACGGCCGGCCGGCACCACAGACAAAGTTGAGATCGGTAAAATATTCGATTTGACCCTCCGGGGTCTGAAAGACCCTTCCCCAAAAACCCGACGTGGAGGGTATCACAATAACTTCTTTAAGGAAGTTAAAAAACTCAAGCCAAACTTGAGTTTCTTGTTCTTCTTCAAAAGACCCTCTCCCAAAAAGTGACGATCTATGAAACCGGAGAAATCGCCGGTAGGTACAGAAAGCGCCTTAAAATCGGTTTCTCTATCGAGGGAAACTTTTTGACAAAAAAACCCAATACTTACTTGACTTTATGCTATTCTTAAAAATAGCAAAGACTTTTTATTTGCAGCAAAGTAATTCGATAGATCCTTAGGCTAAGCCGTTTCTCGTTTCTAAACCTTTATTGCGGCAATTGAATCACGTAGCTCCACTAAGCCTAGAAGAGTGGGTTGAACCACGTTCTGAAAATTCAGCTCGGTTTAGAAAGCACTTGAAAAACGAAATCGAATTTTTATTTCCTTTAATTATTTTTTTCTTGTCAGACTGAGTTTTGGAAGTAAATGATCCGGGGAGGGATTCCAGCCATGTCGGACAAGGCTCACCTACTATGTCCAGAGCAAACGCCATTGTCTGAAACGGGAAACCCCCCCTTGTTTCTCAGTTCGGCAAAAGAGGCTTCAGAGAAGTTTTGAAGGGGAGAACGGCTAAAGGCCATTATCATCCAAGAATAGTTGATCAAACATTAAACTTCTTATCCATCAACAAACATTTTATTTTTCCTTAACACTGCCCCTTACGTACAAAAATATAATCTGGAAATAAAAATTAAGAAACAATTTAATTTTGCGCACACTCTTACGTTTTCCTGATGTACAATTGATGCAAGTCATATGGCAGATATTATTAAAAGTCTGAAGGTCTGACGGGTTGTTAGCATCTTTGGCGCAGATAAAATCTTTTCCTGGGCAATCGCACTTGCACTTAGCACCAAAAACGACGCTCACGGCAAACGCTAAAAAAACAATCAAAACGAAACTTCAAAGAAGAGTCTTACCGAAAAATAAAAACAAAATAAAAAACCTCATGGCTAATGGAAAAATTGCATGTAATGATCGTCAAAGGAGGCGATTTGCATAAATAGGATATATCGTCATGAATAATGCATAAGTCGTTTTGGTTTAAATATTGCCTTTAATATATGAATATTCATAAATAAATCAAAGGTTTTTAGAACAATGTTTTAATAACACACACCTGAATTACACATTTTTCAAGAGAAAGATGCGTCCTTAAATTTTGTTTGACTTAAAAAAACAAACATTAAAAACATACAACCATATTTCCTCTAAAAAGGGGCTTTCTCGGTGCCAAACGGTTGGGAAAACCCTTAAAATCATGTATAATTGTGATTTATCAAACGAAAAAACGAGAAAAACGCCCCAAAATGTAGTTAAAATGGAAAATAGATTTGAGGCGCTCCGGATACGAAGGGCGAACTCGACATCGGACAAATTTTTTAACTTCCTTAAAGAAGTTATTGTGATACCCTCGACGTCAGTTTTTTTTTTTTTCATTTTCAGATTCTAGACCTCTTGGTGAATACACACATATAATTTTTATGTTGAGTTCGCCATTTTTTCCCCTTTAAATACGTCAAAACCGAAACTTTAAAATTGTCGAGTTCGCCCTTCGTATCCGGAGCGCCTCATTTCAAAGAAAAGAAATCTACCTAAAAGAAAATCACAAAAAAGAATTTTTAGGACAAAATCCGAGGAAAACGGCCAAAAAATCTAAGAAAAGAAAGCTCCCCAGTAATATTAAGTCCGCCAATGCTAGGACTTCAATTTGTGTAGTCTTCTTAAAATTGCTGTATATCCTTCCCAACAATTATAAAAGAAGCCCCCTTTTTATTGGTTTTTAGGGAGCTTTCTTCAGTTTTTTGGTCAAAAAAGTTCCCTTTTCTTTTAGATCTCAGAACGTTCTTCTACGTTTCCGTCAAAGAAGCACCCTTTTTATTCGTTTTTAGGGTGCTTTCTTCAGTTTTTTGGTCAAAAAAGTTCCCTTTTCTTTTAGATCTCAGAACGTTCTTCTACGTTTCCGTCAAAGAAGCACCCTTTTTATAGGTTTTTAGGGCGCTTTCTTCAGTTTTTTGGTCAAAAAACTTCCCTTTTCTTTTAGATCTCAGAACGTTCTTCTTCTTTTCCGTCAAAGAAGCACCCTTTTTATTGGTTTTTAGGGCGCTTTCTTAAGTTTTTTGGTCAAAAAAGTTCCCTTTTCTTTCTATAGTATTGCTAGTGGAAATAATTAATAATGCTGACAATTATAAAAGTACAGTTAATGCTATTCATGTGGCAGATGTTCGAGAAAGTTTAGAGAGCAGCTTTCCGTTTTCTGTGATCCACAGCGCATATCAAGCTTGTTTCTGGGCAATTACATTTGCATTTAACGCCATAAACCGTACTTAGGGCAACTTCCATAAAACTTTATAAACTACAATCTTGAGAAATCAACTATAAAATACAATAAAAACATTTTTTTTAAAGCCTAAAATTGAAAAGTTATGAAAAAAGTTACTTAAGAAGATTTTTCGTCGAAATATTTAGTTTGGAAGTTTAGAGGAGGAAAGAAAATATACCTTTCTTTGAGATTTTCGATGCTATATTTCACTTTTTGTCATTAATACTCTTTCATCCAAGACAAATAACAGTAAATTAACCCTGGAGACATTTTCCGTTCCGCTTGGTCATCCCCTTGGGTCCGAGAAGGTCGTCTGGGGGGGGGGAGCACTAATGACGAGAACAATCCGGAGAGGAGCGGACCGGGAAAAGCCTGAGGCGTTTTCTCAAGCGACGCCCACCTAATAAATAACCGTCTGAGTGTCCTCCAACAGTGAAACTCACTCCCTCGGATTACCTTCAGCCTCGATTCGATACCTCACCCTCGGATTTATCTTAATGCCCTCCCGCCTTACCGCTCCCGATAGAATCGCCTCTACATTCCGCTACTTCGTTATACTTATCCGGATTACTTTAGAATCTAGGTGTCTTTATATAAACTGTCATATTGATTTTTTTCTCCTCAATTCTCATAAAACTGGGGCACAAACATCATACAAGAAATTCAGAATCGTTTTTTTTTCTCCACCACAGTCTTCAGCGCTATTTTTCATGTAATCTTAGGAAAAGGATACCAACGATAAGAGTTCCAGTGTTGGTAAGAGTTCTTTCATTTTTTAGTCAGTGTTGGACGGAGTTCCTTCATTTTTTACTCCAGTGTGAGACGGAGTTCCTTCATTTTTAGTCCGTTGAAGGACGGAGTTCTTTCATTTTTTAAGTCAAGTATGGGACGGAGTTCCTTCATTTTTTAGTCCAGTGTGGTACGGAGTTCTTTCATTTTGTAGTCCAGTGTAGGACAGAGTTCTTTAATTTTTTAGTGAAGTGACGGAGTTCAGTTTTTAGTGAAGGACGGAGTTCCTTCATTTTTTTAGTCCAGTGTAGGACGGAGTTCATTCATTTTTTGTCCAGTGTGGGACGGAGTTCCTTCATTTTTTAGTCCAGTGTGGGACGGAGTTCCTTCATTTTTTAGTACAGTGTAGGACGGAGTTCTTTCATTTTTTATTTCAGTGTGGGACGGAGCTCCTTCATTTTTTAGTACAGTGTAGGACGGAGTTCCTTCATTTTTTAGTACAGTGTGGGACGGAGTTCCTTCATTTTTTAGTTCCGTGTGGGACGAAGTTCCTTCATTTTTTAGTACCGGGTAGGACGGAGTTCCTTCATTTTTTAGTACAGTGTAGGACGGAGTTCCTTCATTTTTTAGTGAAGTGTGGGACGGAGTTCCTTCATTTTTTAGTACACTGTAGGATGGAGTTCCTTCATTTTTTAGTTCAGAGTAGGAAGGGGTTCCTTCATTTTTTAGTCCAGTGTAGGAAGGAGTTCTTTCATTTTTTAGTCCAGTGTAGACGGAGTTCTTTCATTTTTTAGTTCAGTGTAGGAAGGGGTTCCTTCATTTTTTACTCCAGTGTAGGAAGGAGTTCCTTCATTTTTTAGTCCAGTGTGGGACGGAGTTCCTTCATTTTTTAGTCCAGTGTAGGACGGAGTTCTTTCATCTTTTAGTCCAGTGTGGGACGGAGTTTCTTCATTTTTTAGTCCAGTGTGGGACGGAGTTCCTTCATTTTTTAGTCCAGTGTGCTTTCATCTTTTAGTCCAGTGTGGGACGGAGTTCTTTCATTTTTTCGTCCAGTATGGGACGGAGTTCCTTCTTTTTTTAGTCTAGTGTGGGACGGAGTTCTTTCATGTTTTAGTCCACTGTAGGAAAGCCTTCATTTCTTTTTATCCTCATTAGAGAATTTAAAATGTTTAAATAGTTCTCCAGCTTAATAATTTTGACAAAAATTACTTGAATATCATTATAAAATAATTAAAGGAGCCGCAAAGAGTCGTAAAACGTTTAATTTCGTCTTGTGTAATTATTAATATTTAGATCCTTTATTAGTGGTCTATGGCGGGCTGTGCGCTGGGAGTCTCAATTAAATAAATTCCATCTTGGGAGCCGGAATGTTCGTGGAAGTGTCGAAACTCATAAAGCTTCCCTCTGCCCTGAATGTAAATCCTTCATTTTATACGAGGCCGTGCCGAATTGAAATCGTTCGCCCTCCCGCTCTTTTTTTATGACTGTTTTCTCCGCCTCCGTCGCGGCGTGGAGACATTTTAACGGACGTCTCGGCTCCGGCCTTAAAAGGGGGAGGGAAGAAAAAGGCTTTCACTTTTTTTGTATAAAATATTTAATTCGCGATGAAAATGTTGACGTTAATAAGCTACGTAGGAGACAGAAATAAACGTCAAGTTGATTACTTGTCATTAATCTGACGTTGCTGAATATTTTTTATTTTTTTAAATTGATAAAGACGTCCTTAGAATGCGAAAGAAGGGAAAAAGTCATCGAGGAAAAAAAAAGGGTCTGAAAATACGTTCTTTTATTGTGTTAAGTGGAACCTCATTTCAATTCAGGGTCCCTTCTGAACCTGCCACCTGCAGTAGAATTCATTATTTTATTTAAAAATCATTATTTAAATGCAACCCTTAACTGGGGGGAGGGTTTGAGACAATCATTGATTTACAAGTTGCCGTCGAGGAAGAGATAGTTGGAACAAAAAGGCCGAAGAAACGTTGAAAAAAGAGGGGGAGGGGGAAAAAAAGATTCTATTTTATTATACGATGAATATGCGAGCAGCCTTCCTCCCTCTGCAAGTCCAATTTAACCCCAACCCCTCCCGGTAAACAACACTTGTAGCCGTTGTTCCTTTTATCCGCCTCTCCCGTCCTTTCCTTGACTATCAATATTAATTACTCATTATACTCGTATATTTTCCCTTTTCAAAAACTCTTTTTTCAGGTTTAAATTTTTCAAAAGAACCTACCGACTTACTCGCGCATGATTTTGGAACGTCAGGCAGGATCTGAGAGGCACGGAAAACCCCCTAAATCTGGAAGAAAGGATTTTTGTCAGCTCAAACTATCAAAAATTTGACAGATTGCGTACGAATGTGAAGGTTTATAGGCCAAAAAATCGAACGAAACGTTAAAATAGTATGTGAAACGGGGTTTCTTGGTCTAAAAAAATGAATGAAAACTGATGAAAATTTGGTAAAAAGGTGTTTTTGTGTTGGAAAGAGTTAAGCAAATTCGAAAAATCAAGAAAAATAATTATTTTTTGTCCACACACCGAGGAAATCGCTTTATCCGTCGAAAAATGAGCAAACTCTAAAAAATGCGGGAAAACTAGGAGTTTGAAATAGGTTACCAATTTTGAGGCTTTTTAGGACTCTTGAGCATTTTGGTATTTTTGGAGCTTTTGGTATTTTGGTATTATTTGTAGCTTATGGTATTTTGGTATTTTTTGGAGCTTTTGGTATTTTGGTATTTTTGGTGCTTTTGGTATTTTGGTATTTTTTGGTGCTTTTGGTATTTTGGTATTTTTTGGAGCTTTTGGTATTTTGAGGCCACCCAAAAACCAAGGAAAATTGCAGTAAATAACATGAAAAGAGGTGTTTCCTAGTCAAATGTGGTCGGAAAAACCCAAAATCCTATTTTTCACTCTCTTCCGCGCCCCTGAAAATCTGCTTCCGCAGACAAATAAAAGTTTATGAAAGTATTAACTCTGCTTTTTTTTCTTGCATGAACCACCAATTTCAACCAAAGTTTAGGTTTTTTTTTGTTTTTTTCCCAGTCCATCAGCCCGGAATTAATAGTTTGACGAGAATTTCTGGCATATCCTTCTTTTGCCGTAAACCTTCATCTGCTGAGCTTCTAGAGCCCTGTAGTCCGCCATTGTCTTTAGGTCAATAAATAATATTCAAGAAATAGGTTGGCATTTTGAGGCTTTGTAGGACTTTTGAGCATTTTGGTATTTTTTGGAGCTTTTGGTATTTTGAGGCCGCCCAAAAACCAAGGAAAATTCCGGTAAACAACATGAAAAGAGGTTTTTCTTAGTCAAATGTGGTCGGAAAAACCCAAAATCCTGTTTTTCATGCTCTAACGCGCCCCTGAAAATCTGCTTCCGCAGACAAGAAGAAGTTTATGAACTTATTAACTTTGCTAGTTTTTTTCTTGCCTGAAATACCAATTTTAACCAAATTTTAGGTTTTTTTTTTGTTATTTTCCCAGTCCATCAGCCCGGAATTAAAAGTTTGACGAGAATTTCTGGCATATCCTTCTTTTGCCGTAAACCTTCATCTGCTGAGCTTCTAAAGCCCAGTAGTCTGCCATTGTCTTTAGTTCAACAAATAATATTCAAGGGGTTTGAAATAGGTAGGTATTTTGAGGTTTTTTTGGACTTTTGAGCATTTTGGTATTTTGGTTTTTTTTTCGGAGCTTTTGGTATTTTGAGGCCGCCAAAAAAACCAAAGAAAATTTCGGAAAATAACATGAAAAGAGGTTTTTCTTAGTCAAATGTGGTCGGAAAAGCCCAAAATCCTGTTTTCCACGCTCTTCCACGCCCCTGAAAATCTTCTTCCGCACACAAGAAGAAGTTTATGAAAGTATTAACTTTGCTCGTTTTTTTTTTCTTGCATGAAACACCAATTTTAATCGAATTTTAGTTTTTTTTCCCGTTATTTTCGCAGTCCATCTGCCCGGAATTAACTAGTTTGAATTTCTGGCATACTCTTCTTTTGCCGTAAACCTTCCTCTTCTGAGCTTCTAGAGCCCTGTAGTCCGCCATTGTCTTTAGGTCAATAAATAATATTCAAGGGGTTTGAAATGAGTTGGTATATTGAGGCTTTTTAGGACTTTTGAGCATTTTGGTATTTTGGAATTTTTTGGAGCTTTCGGTATTTTGATGACGCCCAAAAACCAACGAAAACTCCGGTAAATTACATAAAAAGAGGTTTTTCTTAGTCAAATGTGGTAGGAAAAACCCAAAATACTGTTTTTCACGCTCTTACGCGCTCCTGAAAATTTGCTTCAGCAGACAAAAAAAAGTTTACGAAAGTATTAACTTTGCTCGTTTTTTTTTCTAGCATGAATCGCCAATTTCAAACAAAGTTTAGGTTTTTTTTTGTTATTTTCCCAATCCATCTGCCCGGAATTAACTAGTTTGACGAAAATTTCTGGCATATTCTTCTTTCGCCGTAAACCTTCCTCTGCTGAGCTTCTAAAGCCCAGTAGTCGGCCATTGTCTTTAGTTCAATAAATAATATTCAAGGGGTTTGAAATAGGTTGGTATTTTGAGGTTTTTTTGGACTTTTGAGCATTTTGGTATTTTGGTTTTTTTTTCGGAGCTTTTGGTATTTTGAGGCCGCCAAAAAAACCAAAGAAAATTTCGGAAAATAACATGAAAAGAGGTTTTTCTTAGTCAAATGTGGTCGGAAAAGCCCAAAATCCTGTTTTCCACGCTCTTCCACGCCCCTGAAAATCTTCTTCCGCACACAAGAAGAAGTTTATGAAAGTATTAACTTTGCTCGTTTTTTTTTCTTGCATGAAACACCAATTTTAATCGAATTTTAGTTTTTTTTCCCGTTATTTTCGCAGTCCATCTGCCCGGAATTAACTAGTTTGAATTTCTGGCATACTCTTCTTTTGCCGTAAACCTTCCTCTTCTGAGCTTCTAGAGCCCTGTAGTCCGCCATTGTCTTTAGGTCAATAAATAATATTCAAGGGGTTTGAAATGAGTTGGTATATTGAGGCTTTTAGGACTTTTGAGCATTTTGGTATTTTGGAATTTTTTGGAGCTTTCGGTATTTTGATGACGCCCAAAAACCAACGAAAACTCCGGTAAATTACATAAAAAGAGGTTTTTCTTAGTCAAATGTGGTAGGAAAAACCCAAAATACTGTTTTTCACGCTCTTACGCGCTCCTGAAAATTTGCTTCAGCAGACAAAAAAAGTTTACGAAAGTATTAACTTTGCTCGTTTTTTTTTCTAGCATGAATCGCCAATTTCAAACAAAGTTTAGGTTTTTTTTTGTTATTTTCCCAGTCCATCTGCCCGGAATTAACTAGTTTGACGAAAATTTCTGGCATATTCTTCTTTCGCCGTAAACCTTCCTCTGCTGAGCTTCTAAAGCCCAGTAGTCGGCCATTGTCTTTAGTTCAATAAATAATATTCAAGGGGTTTGAAATAGGTTGGTATTTTGAGGTTTTTTGGACTTTTGAGCATTTTGGTATTTTGGTTTTTTTTTCGGAGCTTTTGGTATTTTGAGGCCGCCAAAAAAACCCATGAAAATTTCGGAAAATAACATGAAAAGAGGTTTTTCTTAGTCAAATGTGGTCGGAAAAGCCCAAAATCCTGTTTTTCATGCTCTTAGGCGCCCCTGAAAATCTGCTTCCGCAGACATGAAGAAGTTTATGAAAGTATTAACTTTGCTCGATTTTTTTTTTCTTGCATGAAACACCAATTTTACCAAATTTTAGGTTTTTTTTTGTTGTTGTTTTCCCAGTCCTTCAGCCCAGAATTAACTAGTTTGACGAGAATTTCTGGCATATTCTTCTTTCGGCGTAAACCTTCCTCTGATGAGCTTCTAAAGCCCAGTTGTCCGCCATTGTCTTTAGGTCAGGTCAATAAGTAGTATGTATTCAAGAAATAGGTTGGTATTTTGAGGCTTTTTAGGACTTTTGAGCATTTTGGTATTTTGGTACTTTTTGGACCTTTGAGCATTGAGGCCGCCCGCCCAAAAACCAACGAAAACTCCGGTAAATAACATGAAAAGAGGGTTTTCTTGGTCAAATGTGGTCGGAAAAGCCCAAAATCCTGTTTTTCATGCTCTTTCGTGTAACTGAAAATCTGCTTCCGCAGACAAGAAGAAGTTTATGAAAGTATAACCTTTTCTCGTTTTTTTTTTTTTTTTTTTTTTTTTTTTTTTTTTTTTTTTTTTTTTTTTTTTTTTTCTTGCGGGAAACACCAATTTTAACCATATTTTAGGTTTTTTTTTTTTGTTATTTTTCCTAATTTCCCAAATCCTTAATTAATTAGTTTGACGAGAATTTCTGGCATATTCTTCTTTTGCCGTAAACCTTCCTCTGCTGAGCTTCTAAAGCCCAGTAGTCCGCCACTGTTTTTAGGTCACTAAATAATAAGCAATGAGTCTGCTGATTCCAATCTTTATTAAACATTGGGGAAAAATCATCAACCTTTTGAGTTTTTCGGGATGATATCAATATAGATGTACATGCATAATTTTCTTCGATTGTTTTTCGAAAAAAGTTTAAAAGTAACTCGATATTTACTATAGAAAAAAGAAGGAAGCTGTACGTCGAGCGTGAGAAGGAAATTTTTTGATGAGTAAGATCCCTATTTTTGAACAAATTCTTTAATTTATTGTTAAAAATAAATATTCGTACCGCTGGGATTGGGCAGCTTTTGACGCCTGTTATCTTGTAAAACTTTTTCATGAGCCCAGGGACGAAAGTATCCGCAGTTTGACAGGTGTTGTCAAACTCTTTTTTCAGAAGGTTCTCTTTGTATTTATTGTTTGAAAATTTGTCCACGATCACAGAAAGCTAAAAACAGAGAAGTATGAAATTTTTTGGTGATAGTGAGAAAACTTGCCTTAGTGTCAGTTTCCAATGGGGTCGACAAATTCATAGTTGCGTCCATTACCAAAGTCGTTCTGTTATATTTCTTAAGCTTATATGTCATCTTATAGTCATCATTTTCCGAATGGGGGCACACTTCCAGTTGTTTTACGTCTATATCAAAGGGTCCCTTTAAACATAAAGAAAATAACGTAAAAACTTGGCTTTTTTTATTTTTAATACCGCTATTGCGCTGAGACTCGGTGATAAACAAAAGCATAAAACAAAGCTTAAAATTAATACAGGCATTAATGTAAACCTGGACGCTATTACGGTTTTCATACTTTATGAGCACTCTTGAAATTGATGGCTCTATTATCCGACGAAGTAAATTGTTTTTTTACCCCCTCCTCCCCCTCCTACCGTGCTCTGATCACTTCTCATCGACGCTTCCTGAGGACGTGACGACAAATTGATTCTGTTCGATTAGCGATCTCTATAAAAGTGGTCATTGAAAAATCATTTCCTGGAAAAGAAGGCAAAAAAATTAAAAATTTTTTACAGGCATGCGAAAAACGGGCCTAATTTGCAGTTCTTTGCTTAAAAATTCAAATCCATTTTTTTATCAGTGTCTTTTCCTGTCTCAGTACTTCATCAAAAATGTCTGAAACCCACTAGCAGATCCAAGTCTACCAACTCACAGGCTAGCCAATCCCATCCCCAATTTGCAGACCTTTTTTTTCTAACTTCCTTAACCCTTTCGAGCACGCGTCTGACGCCGGATTCTCTGCGCTACTGGCGCAGCACTTTTCCCCTCACTTCTCCCCGACCGCTTCCAGGGCCCAGCAAAGCACAGAAAGCGACGAGTGATGCGATCATCACGTAGTTCATTTCTTCCCCAACAGATGGCCAGTTTTTGCATGTCGCTAGCGCTACGGGAAGCGAAGGTATTAAATATCTTAGAGAAATAGAAGGCTTCCCGTTGGGTAACTATAGTCGCCTGCGGTCTCAAAAGGGATAAAGAGTTATTTTAGATACCTCACTTGTAGGGATTTTGGGGAAGGGTCTTTTAGACCCTTTTTGGGGGCGAATTTATTGGGAGAATAAGGGTATTTTCCTCTAGACCCTTTTATAATAGCATTGCGAGAAATGTGATACTTTCACCACGGACGAGAGGGTCACTACAGCGATAGCCAAGTAGTCTGAAAAATAGGCAGTGAAACTTCCCTTAACGGACACCTCTTAAAAGCGGACATCTCCCTTTAACGGACAAATTCAGATTCCCCGGCGTTGCAACATAGGAAAAGGTATTCTAAATATTTCTATAAAGCGGACACTCTCAATAACGGACGCGGACAGCCTGAAAAATTCAATTTCACCCCTAAAAGTCTCCTAATAGCGGACAGCACGTTTTTTCAAGGACAAAGTTTATTGACATTCTGTTGTTCTAGAGATGTTTTGTTTACATTTTGCATCTTACTTATGATCTCTGACCTTAGTTAATCCCTTTTTGTCCCTCACCACGTCTTTTATTTATAAAATTCAGTTTTACTCTAGACTTCACTTCAAAATTACCGACTTTTTAAAAGTTTAATTTTTTATTTTTAATATGTATGTACATATTATGTAATATCGTATATTTGTATGTAATAATACATATTATGTTTTCCTAATCAGAAATTAACTTAATTTTTCATTTTTTTAAAGTTTTTTTTTTTCCTATTTTCCGAAAAGCGGACACCTCTATATAGCGGACAAATTTCCGGTCCCCATGAATGTCCGTTATGGGGAAGTTTCACTGTATTTGATAGAAAAGGGACGAACTAAAAGGACAAATTTTGAGGTTACAATAAATCTTTGTAAAATATTATTCAAGAGATGTAAATATAGAGGACTGTTTTTAAACAATAATTTAAAGTTTTAACGGATGACAGAAATGATTGAAACGGTGGAGCGGTTAAAAAGAATTGTGTTGCGCAATGTTACTGTTCCAAGGGCCAACAAATTTCGCCCTCGGCTGCGGCAAAACTATATGATGTAGATATTCCGTATAGGGTTGGGGTTATAAATCTGTTTTCTAGCCTGGCTGAAGCTCAAGCTGGCCCTACCCCAAAAGAAGCTTTAATAAACACAAACAGAACGGGCGGAGTGAAAATAAAAGGAACGGAACTGTTGAATTTACTGGTTTTCATTAACATTTTAGCGGTCCAAGGTGTGATATTGGTTCAAGCGGTGGGGAGGGAAAACTTTTCCCAAGGAGAGAAACGGCTTTCAGTTTGTCTCGGAGAGTTTTGCTTAGACTTTGAAATCGACGCCCGCAATTAGTTTTTTTTTTTACTCACCCCACTTCGAATTAGTTTCCTCAACGTTGAAAGAGGAAGAATCGAAGAAAGAAGAGAAAAAAAAATCTCACCATTTAAAATTTTCTTTAAAAAACAAACTCCAAACAAGTTTTAAGATTTTTTTTTTCTCTCAAGAGAAAATTAAAAGTCTAAGGACGAGGATCGTTCCGCCTCACCAAAAAAGAAAAAAACAGAGGAAATAACCAAAAAATCCTCTATTTCCAATGGAGTTGCTTTCAGAAAGTACAGGTTTGAAGAAAACTTCCTTAAAGAGAAGTAACAATATAGGAGGGGGAAGTATAAGGGAACGAAAGTATAACGGAGGGAGGAACGAAGTATAAAAAAGGGGAAGATTAAGGAAGGGGGAAGTTTTTATTTTTTTTTGGAAAAATTTTCTGAGATTTATTTTTTTTTGTTTTGAAAAATTTTCTACGTATTTCAAAGTGTCAAGGTAGAAATGATGGCCTCTTTGGCCTAGGGATGTGCCTCTCGTAATGGGTAGAAGTATGAAATTTCTCCCTAAAAAAAAAAAATAAAATAAAATAAAAATAATAATAATAATTAAAAAGTGGCAATTTTTAACTTCCTTAAAGAAGTTATTGCGATACCCTCGAACACATTTTCACACAAATTTCTTTAGGCGGTGAAGAAGAATGTAACGAAGCCGATTTTTGAATTTCGAAAAAATGGCGGAGATATGACTGTTTGAAATTTTAAAAAATTTGCTGCGGCCGAACTGTTAATCTGATTTTACCAAATTTTCACCAATTACTCCTTATATTTTTAAGAATTTTTGGTGTAAAAAATTGCCACTTTTTAATTATTAATTTTTTTTAGTAGGGAGAAATTTCGTACTTCCACCCTTTACGAGAGGCACATCCCTAGGCCAAAGAGCCCATTATTTCTACCTTGACACTTAAAAAAATTTTCGTAAAAAATAACTTGGAAAATTTTTCAAAAAAAAATAAAAAAAATAGGAAACCCCGGTAAATTTTTCGAAAAAAATTTTTTTTTTGACATTTTTCGAAAAAAAAACCGGAAAATTTTTCGAAAAAAAAAAACTGAAAAATTTTTGAAAAAAAAATTAGAGAATTTTCGAAAAAAAGAACTTGGAAAATTCTCCTTTATATTTTCCCTCCCTTGTACATCCCCTTCCGTTATACTTTCGTTCCCTTATACTTCCCCCTCCTTTATACTTCACCCTCTGTTATACTACCCCTCACTTAAACTTCCCCTCCCATATACTTCCCCTCACTTATACTTCCTCCTCCGTTATACTTCCCCTCCCATATACTTCCCACTCCGCTATACTTCCCCTCCCATATACTTCCCCCTACGTTTTACGTCCCCTCCGTTATACTTCCCCCTTCTATATAGATACTTCTCTTTAAGGAAGTTTTCGTTGGAAGCTCTTCAAACCAGTACTTTTACGCCAAAAATTCTTAAAAAATATAAGGAGTAATTGGAGAAAATTTGGTAAAAATCGGATTAACGCAGCGAATTTTTTAAAATTTCAAACAGACATAAAAAGATAAGATTCCGAAATAAAAATGATTTTGAAGTGAAAGGACCTGTTGTTAGTCAAACAAATGAAACTAATGGCAGTTGAAAGCAAATAGAGGCGCATTTTGATTGCTTCAGTTAACCAAACTAAATACTCATTTGCATAGCTTTTATTTGTATAAAGATCCACTTTCCTATCCCCACACCAACTTCCCTCAAACTTCTTGGAAGATCGCATTAACATATTTGAGAGCCTTAAGCGAAAATTCGGCTTAAACAGAGATTTGATGAAACAAAAAAAAAAAGGGAAAAAAACACAATATCCTAATTAGCCGTTTGTAACTTCAGTTGACTCGTTATAACGATATTTGTCTGGAATTTCATTCTCGAGGGTTCCGAGTATGAGAAAACGGGGGGGATGACGAGCAATTTCCCCCTTTCTATTCAAAACTTTTGTTGCCGTGAGTCGCCTCCCACCCTTTTTGAAAATTACAAAAGAGAACGAGGCCAAAGCTTACAATCGATATCCCCCACCTAATATTGTCCATATTTGTTTTTGCAAATTGGCTTTTCAATGGGCAAAAAAAAGGGACAAAAGTTAACGCAAACAAACCTAAAAAATCCGATCACGCTCAATTTATTTATCTTGTTTTTTATAGATCGACGTTTTATTGAAAAATAAATTTCTAGATTTTTTTTTTCCATCAGGATGTATATTGAACGGCCAAAAACTAGAAGCTCCATTTTGATTGGTTTATGAAGTCAGGATATTTGAATCCCCCCAATGTCAGACAATTTTTAAATTTTTGAGATTTAAATTTTAAGGCGATTTCTTTTAGGCGCACATTTGCCCTTTTGGGCACCTAATTTATTAACTTCTTTACTCTTTAGGAGTTAATTTTAACTTCTTTAAAGAAGTTATTGTGATACCCTCCACGTCAGGTTTTTGGGGAAGGGTCTTCCACACCCCGGAGGGTCAAATCATTGATCTTTACCGATCTCAACTTCGTCTCTGGTGCCGGCCGGCCGTAGCATTTTTTTCCGGAACACTTTACGGCCACAGTTTTCATCTAATTTTCACCAAATTTTCACACAAATTTCTTTAGCCGGTGAAGAAGAATGTAAGGAGGGTGATTTTTGAATTTTAAAAAAATGGCGGAGATATGCCTGTTTGAAAATTTAAAAAATTCGCTGCAGCCGAACATTTGGTCCGATTTTCACCAAATTTTCACCAATTACTCCTTATATTTTTTCCGAATTTTTGGTGTAAAAAATTGCATCTTTTTAATTAATTTTTTTTTTAGTAGGGAGAAATTTCATACTTCAACCCATTACGAGAGGCACATCCGTAGGCCAAAGAGCCCATTATTTCTACCTTGACTCTTAGAAAATTTTTCGAAAAAACAAACTTGGAAAATTTTTCGAAAAAAAAAAAAGAAAACTTGGAAAAGTTATCGAAAAAAAAAGTCCCCCTCCGTTATACTTCCCTCCCATATACTTCCCCCTCCGTTGTACGTCCCCTCCGTTGTACGTCCCCTCCGTTATACTTCGCCCTCCTATAATGTTACTTCTCTGTAAGGAAGTTTTCGTTGGAAGCTCTTCAAACCAGTACTTTTTTTCATATTCATAGTCGCCTGATAAAGCGTACTAGGCCGAAACCGGTCGTGGAATATACGTTTTTTTCCCCTCCTCTTCTCGTTAGCTTTTAAACAATTTGTTAACAATCGTTTAAGCCTAATTGTGATGTCAAGTAATTGGAGCGATCTCTCGGTATATGAACGAACTAAAAGATAAATTCTTTTACGTAAGTATGGTACCACACGCACAGCTGTGTTAATTAAAAATTATAATTTTAGGTAGATTTCGAAGAAAAGAAATTTTTTTCGCCAAATTTTTGGAGGCGAATTTTTTTTTCAAATCATAATTTTAGCTTAGTTAAGTTCGTTAAGTTTGTATAAGATCTGTAGCCTCTAGGGGGGATTCCATCGAACGAAGAGACGTAAAACACTCTAAGGAACGAAGTTCCCAAAGAAGGCCTTCTCTAAGTGGAAAGGGAAGATGCAATTTAAAAAAAACGTCTTAGAGAAAAAGAGGAGTTTTCTTAAAAAAGATAAGAGCCCAGAGGCAGTTGACTACCATAAACATGTGTCCTTACATAATACATTTGCTGTAGGGCGATGTTGAGGGCCATTACACCGTTTGGTAGCGCCCATGGGACGGAGTACAACTCCCAAGAAACCTCAGGTTAAACTTTAACTATCTCGTCCCCTTTTCCTTAACCTTTTCTACGCAATATCACACAAAGTTTAAAACTTATGTTTGATAATTTTTAAACAAAAGCTAACCCGTTTCCATTTATATCGAGAGTTTATAGCTACTAAAAAGTCACAAACCAGGAAGCCTTATATGGAAGTAAAAAGGTTTACAACTCTTTAAAAGACCCTTTTCTTTCAAAAGAAGGCAATTAAAAAAAACTGAAATTTTGCGAAAAGGCGTTAAGGAACAAAAGGGGTTTTTCCAACGAACAATTCTAAATCGGAAGACCATTAAAGAGACGTATGGGCCGTTAGGGAAACCTTACCGCCAGCTACTTTTCCCGCGCCCAGGGGCTTTAACGAAGAAATTAGACTTTAGGAAGAATTTATGACGGGAAAATCCCAAGGCGAGCGTCTCGAAAACTGTTATCGAACCGCACCCGGCGCTCTCGCCTTAAATTAAAGTGCAAATTCTTGCATTCCTTTCTTGGATCCTTTTTTAAATATACGGACTTTACAAAGAGGTTATAACTCTTAAAATTTTCTTACTCTAAAGTCCTGAAATAAATTTTCATATCATATAATGACGGGTGTTAGCTTGATTATTAGAGAGTTTCAGCGAATCGTAATTCACCCTTCCCGTATACGACTCACAAAACTGGAAAGGTCTTCTCGTACAGGCTTTATAACCCAGTTTCAGGGAGTCGTTCCGACTCAGTTAGTTCACAATGTTCTCACCAGAGCTAATTCATGAATCGAAACATGGTTTTTCTGATTAACTATAACAGAACATAGAAGTTACCTATCCCCCTTTATTTCTTCGACTTAAGCCAATTCTGTTGAAAAAGCTCTAGAATTGTTTAAGCCACTCCCTCAGTCCAATAGAAGGCTCTAGAATGGTTTAAGCCACTCCCTCAGTCCAATAGAAGGCTCTAGAATGGTTTAAGCCACTCCCTCAGGCCAATAGAAGGCTCTAGAATGGTTTAAGCCACTGCCTCAGTCCAATAGAAGGCTCTAGAATGGCTTAAGCCACTCCCTCAGTCCAATAGAAGGCTCTAGAATTGTTTAAGCGACTCCCGCAGACCAATAGAAGGCACTATAATGGCTTAAGCCACTCCCTCAGACCAATAGAAGGCTCTAGAATGTTTTAAGCCACTCCCTCAGTCCAATAGAAGGCTCTAGAATTGTTTAAGCCACTCCCTCAGTCCAATAGAAGGCTCAAGAATTGTTTAAGCCACTCCCGCAGACCAATAGAAGGCTCTAGAATGGTTTAGCCACTCCCAGTCCAATAGAAGGCTCTAGAATGGCTTAAGCCACTCCCGCAGACCAATAAAAGGCTCTAGAAAGGCTTAAGCCACTCCCTCAGACCAATAGAAGGCTCTAGAAGGGCTTAAGCCACTCCCTCAGAGAAATTAAACGAGATAACGAAATAACCTTCCTAAAATATAACCTTACGGTCGGAGTAGGGATTTGAGTCGTTCCCGTATACTATCTAGAATCGTATTACGAATCCGACTGGCAGCTCGAGTCCTATGACCTTGAGCGAGTCGTATACGGGAAGGAATAATTGGGAATCTCTGACACTCTCTATTACCGTAGCATTTTTACCAGTATGAGTGGGGACATTTAGGACTTAAAAGTTGGGAGTCACCTTTTTTAATTGAAGGAACAGTTTGTTTGGGAAACGAATGGAAAATTGAAATAAATCATGTCAGATGAGTCTGAAGGTTGAAGTAAAAATCCAGTACAAATTACCTTTTGAAAGCAATAAAAGCTAGGACAAGCGGAAAAACGGAGGGCCGTAGTATGCGGAGAGGGGATTAATTTACCTGGAAGCCCACAGAGTCAGCCGGTTTTAAAAGTTATTGCCACGGGTAGATCTGTATCGTAATTTATACGATGAAATGTAAACTTTCGACACTGGGGTCGGCCGCCCTCCGACGCGCCCGGAGCCCGTCGAGCCCGGGACCACCCTCGCCACCCTCTTTCTCTTGCAATATGCAAGCTTATCATTCCCGCCCAGGCGGCTATTTCGAACGGAACTTAGCAGTGAGAGCGGAGAGCTTATATATTGCTCTTACTCCGTTTTATTTCAACCTCTCGCCCTCCTCTTCGTCCCTCCGCCCCGTGAACAAAGCCATTAGAAACGGCAGTGATTCTGAATTTCAAACTCACCCTCTAAAAATATGGTGCATTATTAAAACACTCCGGGAACAACCATTTTTTCCCTCCCGATTTTCCCTTCGCTTTTTTTTTTCACAAATAGAATTTTTAGTGCGATCTTCTCGCTTTCGGATACTGAAAAATGCAGAAATAGATTTATTATTCGCTTGGTCTAGGATTTTAGGACTGTTCGGGGTGGGACAGGGTAATGAATGTGCCTCGGTTACCGTGTCAGATTAGCGGCGGCTTGGCTTATGCTGACCGCACACAAATCTAACAACCTCTGGATTATAGAAGCGTAACCCTTTGCGGTACTCTCCCTGTAGATAAACATATCAGACTGAGTCGAACCACTTGACAAACGCCCTTTAAACGATTAATTTACCTCCCTTCCCCCAAAAAACCACTCACTTTTTAAAAAAAACCCTTCACAAAAATCCTCTATTGCGAAAATTAATTAAAAGAACAAACAACCCATCGTACATTTTCATCCGTTTTGACGTTTAAAATGAAAAGGGCGGGAGGGTCGAAGGGGTGTACACGACAATTTCGTCGCTTTCTGAATTGTCCTCGAGCAAACCATTTGGCCTATTTGCTCCGGCCGTCTCTTTATTAAGGGCCGGCTTAGTCCTGTTGGATACGCAATTCCTAGCATATTCACCGTCCCCCATCACAGACCAATATCCCCGGAATTCTGCCCCCTCTCTTTACCGCTCATTCACCATATCCGACAATCCGTCTTCCTCTATTAGACATGATCCCATACTATGTGAACAGGCATTCATAATGTTATTAAAATCCCGTCCCGCTCGCATCCTATCATCTTTTTCCTCATTTCATTTGTATTTGGAGACAAATTTGTTTACCCTTTTCAGAGATTACATGAAATTGTTTAACATCCTCCGCATTGGGGGCACACATCTATGTAAGTATTCTCGTCCTAAAAATAATAGAAAGAAAAAATATTAACTGTCTTCTCGTCCGAACAGGCCACTTTTTAGGGATGACAGTAACACGAGAAGACAGGACAAGTATTCTCGTCCTAAAAATAACAGAAAAAGAAAAAATATAAACTGTCTTCTCGTCCGAAAGTATTCTCGTCCTACTGTCTTCTCGTCCTACTGTCTTCTCGTCCTAAAAAGATGTATAAAACAAAAAAGAAAAAATTACTTAAAATTAAAGGAAATGAATTCTCATCCGAAAGTATTCTCGTCCTACTGTCTTCTCGTCCTAAAACTAACGTACAAAAATTGCTGCGTCGGAGAAATGCGGCAGCGTTCCACCCCCGCAAGTCACGGTCGGTTTGTTTGTTTATTTTTGCGAGGATCAGCTCGTTTTATGACACAAGGGGGTTAATTTTTTTCCTCTCGCGAGGATTTGCTCACCCTGTAGGCGGCCCTGGGATGGATGATGAGCTCGGTAGACGCAAAAAGGAGTTTAAAACTTTCTGGGTTGGAACGCTGCCGCATTTCTCCGACGCAGCAATTTTTGTACGTTAGTTTTTGGACGAGAAGACAGTAGGACGAGAATACTTTCGGATGAGAATACATTTAATTTAATTTTAAGTAATATATTATTTTACACATCTTTTTAGGACGAGAAGACAGTAGGACGAGAATACTTTCGGACGAGAAGACAGTTTATTTTTTTCTTTTTCTATTATTTTTAGGACGAGAATACTTTCGGACGAGAAGACAGTTTATATTTTTTCTTTTTCTATTATTTTTAGGACGAGAATACTTTTGGACGAGAAGACAGTTTATATTTTTTCTTTTTCTATTATTTTTAGGACGAGAATACTTTCGGACGAGAAGACAGTTTATATTTTTTTTTTCTATTATTTTTAGGACGAGAATACTTTCGGACGAGAAGACAGTTTTTATTTTTTCTTTTTCTACTATTTTAGGACGAGAATACTTTAGGACGAGAAGACAGTTTATATGTTTTTCTTTTTCTACTATTTTAGGACGAGAATACTTTAGAACGAGATGTAGGCACCCCTTCACATTTATGCAACATCATTGATATTTGGGGTGTGTGACCAGTGCTACTGCTTTCTCGAGGACCCCAAAAACTTCTTTTGCAGGGTTTTTAAAAAGGGAAGACTTTTATAAATTTAAAACCGGTAAATGAGAATTTAGGAGTTAAATGTATTGGAGGGTTAGAGAGAGTAATGAACTGACGTTTCGATTCCCAGTGGTTCCATCATCAATTAATCAGATATAGAGCTAATGCTGTAACGCTCCATCAGCCGGACACGATTTACAACCGCCGCATTTTCACCCGACATCTAATAGTAAAAATTGACAAATTTCTAAAACGTCTTTCCCGGTAGATTGAGGGTGCCATATCAAACTAAATTAAGGGGATGGGGGTTTGACTACAGTTACTAATTAGCAGACGAAAGTGTGAAGGGAGGATTGTGTAACAGTATTAATTAGCATATAATTAGATGTTGTCTAACAGTCTAGGCACGTAGTCGCGCTCGGGATCCGGTAATTCCAGCTCCTTTATACAGAGGGAGGCGCATTTACATGAAAAGTCGTCCTTTCCCCACCCGAAAACACGGCGACGGGCGACTACGGGGGGTACCCAAAACCCTCACCCGTTTCCCATAACCCAATTTCCCAAGACTTGCTCTAAATCCTTTCGACTAATTGGTAATGCCATTTAAATTTAAGTTCATTTTCGAATGATGGCGCTAACGATATTAGGCCCTTCTCACGTTCTCCACTTTGATCTTGCTTTTAAGTTTTTTTTTTTCGCTCTTCACAGACGTGACCAAAATTCAGATTTTGGTTGAAAAGAAAAATACCCTCGGTGGCCTCATGTATCAAAGAATTTTAGGAAATAATTCAAACTGATAAGGAAAAACTGGTGTCCCATTTTACCTGCCATACGGGTGGTCGAATTTTCCCGGAAACCTGACCAAATCTATTGCATCCAGCTGATCGAAATGATTGTTGAGAAATTTTTTTTGCGGCTTAGGCATATTTGCTTTCGTTGATTTCAAGCAACCACCTACAGGGAGGGGACAAAAGTTGTATTTCGCCGAGAGGAAAAGTCAATAAAAAGCCCTCGGTGATAATTCACGTCCTGTACTCGGCCCGCACTCCGTCCGGACTCGGTCCAACTTTAAATGTACGACTTGAAAACTGAGTGTTGACGAAAAGGGCGGACTTTGATGTCGATGTTTACACGGCCACGAACAAACAGAGTTCGCCCGCTAATCGCTTCCCCCGCAGCCCCTTCGAAATCCATGAACTTCGATTCACAAAAGCCTCTTTTTCAAATTTTTTTCTCGTAAATATGTAAATTTTGATTAATATGCAGGGGCGCCAACCAAAAATCTACTTAATACATATTAATAACAAGATCTCATTAAACTTCTAAAACAAGGCTCTTAATTTTTCATTTTCATAATTATCGTTCCCATAGGAAGGGCAAGCCCTGAGGCATCCTCAGAAAGCAACGAATTTTCTCCTGAACGTTTAAGTACTCCTTAAGTCATGTTTTTTTCTAATGCCTTTCGGGGGGGGGGGCTAATTTACATTTGAGGCGCTCCGGGTACGAAGGGCGAACTCGACCTCGGACAAATTTTTTTAAACTTCCTTAAAGAAGTTATTGTGATACCCTCGACGTCGGGTTTTTGGGGAAGGGTCTTCCAGTTTTTTTTTCATTTTCAGATTCTAGACCTCTTGGTGAATACACCCATATAATTTTTATGTTGAGTTCACCATTTTTTCCCCTTTAAATACGTAAAAACCGAAACTTTAAAATGCGAATATCTCGAAACTACGTTTTGTCGAGTTCGCCCTTCGTACCCGGAGCGCCTCATTATAACTTGCTCAAATTTTTGAAATGCTGATGTATCCTGAAAGCCTTCGGAAGGCCCGCAATTTTTTAACTCAAAAGCCATAAAAGAACATTTTGAAAATGGGGTAAAAATAAGGTAAAATTTAATCGAACGTTTATTCAGGATATAGTAGAAAAGTAATAAGGTGTGCTTACATTGGATACAATCTACATGGTAAGTAGCTTCCCGCATCGGGCTCTCGGGTAAAGCGAAAACCGTAATTGACTCGGGATGTTCGACTTTAGGATTCTACCCAAGTTTACGGGTAAAAATGACTGGAGTTCCGCTTGTAAAGTCTTCTTGAATAGGTTCAAATGAAGCGATTTTAGTTTGATTTCTTATCTACCAAAATATGGTGTTTCGGAATAAAATAAGGGATTTTTCAAAGTTACAAAAGACTCAAAATATTGGTGTTCCTCATTTCAGAATTTTCATATTATGGGGATTTCTCGAGAAAGTTTTCCATTTTAGGGATATTTTATGATTATGACCTTCTCCTTCACCCGACCCTCTCAGGGAGGGTGGTTTAGGGGTTTCGGGCCGTGAAAAAGGGTGGTCGTGACGCTGGGCAGAAAGGGGTGGGAAAAGAGAGAGAAAGAGCGATTGAAAAAGAGGAGAAAAAAAATAAAAGCAGTCCGCCGGCTCGGCACCCGACAAGTTGGCGCCCATCGCCACAGCTCCGAAACACACATACAAAAAAACATCAAGTACTCTCCTAATTAATTCAGGATTAACTTCGTTTTCCATCAGCAAAATTAAGATTTTCAATTATACAACTCCGAAACCGTTTTTCCCTTCTTTCTGTTGCTTTATAAAATTAAAGAAAAACACCTGTTGGATTTGAGAGTGCAAACTTCGTTAAGATCAGAAATAAGATGGCTGCCTGCAAAAAGGAAGCCATTACACCAAAAAAAAGGTGTTTTTGAATATTTCGTAGAAAACACAATACAAAAAGTGGTTCTTGGTGTCTCTAAAAGACCTTACTGCGAAAAACCTACTAGACTTGGCTACTTTTTCTACATTCGGAATTTAAAGTTTAGGTTTGATTTAGTGGTGCAGCTATACTAAGCCATCAAGACTTCCAGGCTTTGCTGGTTACTGTTTATGAGAAAAAATGGTGTTTTATAAAAACAAAATGTCGTAGAAAACACCCCAAAAAGGTTTTTCTTGCAGTCTTCGACAGACTAAGCAGCGAAAAAGGCAACTACTAGGATTATAGACGTTCTATAAGGCAACGTCTAGGATTATAGACGTTCTAGAAGGTAAATTCTAGGATTGGAGACGTTCTAGAATGAAACTACTAGGATTATAGACGTTCTATACGGCAACGTCTAGGATAATAGACCTTCTAGAAGGTGAATTCTAGGATTGGAGACGTTCTATAAGGCAACGTCTAGGATTATAGACGTTCTATAAGGCAACGTCTAGGGTTATAGACGTTCTAGAAGGTGAATTCTAGGATTGGAGACGTTCTATAAGGCAACGTCTAGGATTATAGACGTTCTAGAAGGTGAATTCTAGGATTGGAGACGTTCTATAAGGCAACTACTAGGATTATAAACGTTCTAGAAGGTGAATTCTAGGATTGGAGACGTTCTATACGGCAACGTCTAGGATTATAGACGTTCTAGAAGGTGAATTCTAGGATTGGAGACGTTCTATAAGGCAACGTCTAGGATTATAGACGTTCTAGAAGGTGAATTCTAGGATTGGAGACGTTCTAGAAGGTGAATTCTAAAATTCAAACTAGCTAAAAATCCGGTATTTATGATTTAAAATTAATAATGCCACAGAGATTTTATAAGAAAATAAATGATTAGTTATAGCTATAAATTTTTTAAAGAGTTAAAAACTATGAATATTGAAGAAATGAATTTGATTGAATAAAAGAGGAGAGAAATTTTATCGTGCAGAAAATAAGGATTTTTTATATATATTTTTATTCAGTTTTCACAGATAAGAAGGACAGGCGAAAGAGGGGGCCTCGTGGAAAATGAAGAAAGTCGACTTAAAAAAAGAACATGGTGGCCTATAGGACAATTTATTTTTCTCTCTTTTCCTCCTTACTTCTTTTTTTCAAGGTTCTCCTCGAAATCCCCTTACCCCGCCTCAGCATCGCCCCGCTTCTGCCACACCCTTCACTTGGGGAGTTAGGACACGTACCTACTGCAGCATTGCAGTCAACCGCCGCCTACCTCGAATAGCAATGCCGAGCCAGACATTAATAACAGAGCCTCTCCTCGCTAGACCTCTTTTCCAAGGCACCCCTCCCACTCTTTTTCTACCCCATCCCGCTCTCTCTTCTTCACTCCCCGACGCACAAACCTCTCTTATATTTTGTCTTTATCTCTCTTTGCCGTTATCTCCTTTCCCCACCCTCAACACTTCTTTAATTGCTTTTTCGTTGCTTTTATTAAAAAAATCATTAAATATAAATTATAAATGCCATTTAGGCGATTCTTTTCTCGAAGTCTTCCTCTATGTTGCCATCACACTGGGAACTGAAGTGGGGCCAAGGGGAGCTAAAATTTTTAGCACGAAATTTAAGATTTGACCCTACCTTAGGAAAAAATTGAGAGCAAAAATTGAGACCCACAGCCACCATTAAAATTAGTTCTCACAATTCATGAGATTAGATTCATTAGATCATAATTTCTGAATTTCTGATCGATAAGGTGGTTGATTAAAATTGCTCCTTTAATTTCCTCGCCATCTTTTGTAGTTTTATTTTACATATTGATTTTTAAAAAATGATTTCGTGAAAAAATTTTCCTCGTTTAATATTTATTTAACAATTTTCTTTACATTACATGGCAATATTGATTGAAAATTTAAATAATTTAGGTATTTCATGCAATCTGTTCTAACAAAAAAAAAACCCTTGATTTCTGCCGTTTCAATTCGTGGAAAATGGTGATGAAATACGTTTTTATTTTTATTTTTTGTTCTGTGAATGTAAGTTTCATTTTTATATTTATGACGGATAAAACGTGGCTTCTATGAATCAATTTTATTTTGTCTTTTAAATTTTGGCGCAAAAAATCCCCCAATTTCAATGGATTTTTGATCTTATTTCACGGTATTTTGGGAGAATAAATATTTATTTCGTCGCGTTAGTTCTAACACCGGACAAGTCAGTTTTCCAAGGTTTTCAAGAGAGCCAAAATACGGAATAATTTCTCATTGGAATCAGTCACCTGTTGGCTAAATTGTGAACTACGCGTTTTCTGTTGGTAATAGGGTTAAACTACCAACGGAATTCGATCCTCCACAAAATTTACCAACAGAAACAAAGCCTAACTCAAAATTGATAAAAAATTACTTATCCGGTGTTAGAACTAACGCGACGATTTTATTTTTAATCTTCATTTTCGGCAGAACAAAAACTTTTGTAACGTCATTTTTGCCCAGAAACAATCTGGTGGTCAGAAACATCCATTTTAGGTGGTTTCTGAATTTTTTATTTACTGAATTTCGTGAGAGGGAAATCCTCCACAAAAAATTGATTTTATATGAGGCGCTCCGGGTACGAAGGGCGAACTCAACATCGTACAAATTTTTTTTTTCATTTTCAGATTCTAGACCTCTTGGTGAATACACCCATATAATTTTTATGTTGAGTTCGCCCTTTTTTCCCCTTTAAATACGTGAAAACAGATATGCGGCAAAGCTCTAACTGCGATATCAGAGCGGGTACGAAGGGCGAACTCCACATCCCCCACTCCTTTTCCCATTCCAGGGCATGACTTTTCTGTTGAGTTCGCCCGTAACATAAAACTTTAAAATGCGAATATCTCGAAACTACGTTTTGTTGAGTTCGCCCTTCGTACCCGGAGCGCCTCATATTTACCGTACTTTTTATTTTTCCAGGCGGAACTTTCGAGTTTGACATTATCCAGTTATAAAAATGAGACGTTAGACTTGATAGAAGAGAATAAAAATTTTTTCACTATTTTGATCTACGATCTTCACAGAAAAATGGACGAATGTTTGAAGTCAGCAGTCGAAATGGCGAAAGATCGGGTTTTATCCATGACTGATTCGATGAAACTGAAACTCAGGATGAAAGAAAAAATCGACGTTCAAAGCTTAGACGAATTTTTAAACGAAATGAGAGCTCAAATTATCAACGAATGTATTAATTTTCATATAAATTTACCAGTTTGAAGGGAAATAAAGGAAAATTTTTGTTTCCTTGATTGAACGAATAGACGCCTAGTTAAAAAACAATAGGAGGATGAAAATCGTATCCGCAAGTTTAGGGAATAAAAACAGTCCGGTTCGTATACAGGCGGAGTAGATAAATATCGGTAGTAAAGTGAAGCAATAAAAACTGTACACACGGCCACAATGTACACTCCCACACTCCCTGTCACTCACACGCTTTTTACGGTCTTCGATAAAACAGGCGAGAGAAAAAAAAAATCTATTAAAAAGAAACTTTTAGGATGAAAGAGCTCAAGAATATCGAAATTTTTTTTGGGCTGAGGGTTTTGGATTTTAATTAGGGGAAGAGTAGAAAGAACAGGAAGGCCTTCCCATTATCACCCTCACTAATTGCCAATCGCCGCCCCTCTGGGGAGCCTTTTTATCCCGGTATTATTGGATTTCCCATCGTCCGAATCTTACTCACATGACCACCTTGTTTACAGAAGCATTGATTAAAACGTTGAAACATTTTTTCTCCACTTTAAACGTTATAAAAGTTTTTCAAGCTTAACTTTTAGTTTAATTTTATCTCCCTTTATCTTCGGTGAGTTTTAAGGGTGAACTTGTTACTAAGCGTGACCTCGGCAAGCGAATTCCCCTTTCCAGCAGAAGAATTACAGTGGGAGAAAGTTTAAAAGGGGTTACCAAAACGTCCCATAAGTGTGTAAAATACCCCAAAACTAATTTAAAACAACAAAAAATTTAAAATTGACCAACTATTGTTGATTTTTTTCTCTTGATATTAAGACGTCTGTTTTGGGGAAACAAAGTTTTATCAGGTGCTTCATTGTCAAGGGAGTCCTTTTTACCTCTTCTTTCTCCTTTTTCTCTCCTTCCCCTCCTTTTACGACTTCAGGAATGTTATACGAAACGTGGAATTCATTACAGAAGGGTGCGAAAGAAAAAAAAGGAGAGATGAAATTGAAGAAGAAAATACCTGGTAAATTAAAGTGAGGTTTGAAATATTAAGTTAATTCTTATCTTCGGAATACTTTTGTTCCAAGTCTCACCTCTTTTAAAGATAACACTCAAAAGAGCTTTTCAAACTTTCAAAAAACTTATCAGCCTTCAAAACTTCTAAACATGAAAATTTAATATTTCAAACCCCTTTTCAAAAGATGTCATAAATAGTATAAAGTAAACGTCAAATTCGTGGTATTCTCTAGAGAAATGATGGTTGGAATTCTAAATACTTTATTGTCTTCTTATT
This sequence comes from Orius insidiosus, assembly GCA_014119065.1. Classification (NCBI taxonomy): domain Eukaryota; kingdom Metazoa; phylum Arthropoda; class Insecta; order Hemiptera; family Anthocoridae; genus Orius; species Orius insidiosus. The sequence continues at coordinate 49,328 of JACGAQ010000514.1, forward strand.
CGTTAACGAAAGGAAACGAATCGTACCCAGACGAGAGGCTTTCGCCATATTTCCGCGCTTAGTTATCTCTGGATTCTATGGATGGAATTCCGAATGTGCAATTGAAATTATTCCGATTCGATATTTCAGGGATTTTCCCCGTATGTTCGGCCTAAAATTCATGTATTTTACAGTTTTTCGGCCATAAATTTTTTAAATACTTAAAATTTTTAAATATTAGTTAACGAGGGAGAGAGATTGAAAAAAAAGGATATTCCACGACCGGTTTCGGGGTCGTGTAAAATAGAAGAGAAAATGAAAAATATTGAAAAATAGTCCACCTGACGATGCGTATAACGCCGAAACCAGTCGTGGAATATCCTTTTTTTTCATTCTTCCTCCCTCGTCTACAAATTTTTATTTTGAAAAGTAGATAGGTACTCATCACCTTAGTTTTAAAATTTAGACTAAAAATGCCAAAATTTACTATTTAGTCCTCTAAGAAAAGTCTGATGAGGGCGCTAAAGCAAGTAAAAATAAAAATAAAATAATGGAGGAGGAGGACATCGTGAGCCTGACGGAAAACGCCAAAAAAGAAACAAATTAAAAACAAACTTTTAATAGCATCCAATAAACGTTCCCTATTTGCGCGATTCGCATGAGCCAAAAAACCCTTTAGTAAAGAAACAAATGTCAACTCACAAAATGATTTTATTGATCACGACCGGTTTCGGCTTTTATTAAGAGCCATCATCAGGTGGATTTTTTAGTCCACCAATAAATTAGAAATCATTTTAAAGCCATCTTATTTGACAAATCCGACCAACCAGGTTCGGGTATTAAGAGAAGTAAAAAAATAAAAAAATAAAAATAATATAAAATTAAAAAAACGTCCGAATAGACAATTTGTACAACCCATGATAAGAAATTTCCCTATAACCGGTTAACCGGTTTTTTTAGGTGTTTTCCCCGGTTGTTCAACCAAGAAACCTCCTTTTAACCCACTATACCCACTATTTGCTATATTATTGACTAGATTTTTTTTTTTTTTTTAGTAATGCCACAGATTCCCACAAAAAGACTAGAAATGCCATAGATTCCCACAAAAGAGACTAGAAATGCCAGAGATTTCCACAAAAGAGACTGGAAATGTCATAGATTCCCACAAAAGAGACTGGAAATGTCATAGATTCCCACAAAAGAGACTATAAATGCCATTGATTCCCACAAAAGAGACTATAAATGCCATTGATTCCCACAAAAGAGACTGTAAATGCCACAGATTCCCACAAAAGAGACTAGAAATTCCATAGATTTCCACAAAAGAGACTAGAAATGCTACAGATTCCCACAAAAGAGACTGTAAATGCCACAGATTTCAACAAAAGAGACTGGAAATGTCATAGATTTCCACAAAAGAGACTGGAAATGTCATAGGTTCCCACAAAAGAGACTGGAAATGTCATAGATTCCCACAAAAGGGACTATAAATGCCATTGATTCCCACAAAAGAGACTGTAAATGCCACAGATTCCCACAAAAGAGACTAGAAATTCCATAGATTTCCACAAAAGAGACTAGAAATTCCATAGATTTCCACTAAAGAGACTAGAAATGCCTCAGATTCCCACAAAAGAGACTGTAAATGCCACAGATTTCCACAAAAGAGACTGGAAATGTCATAGATTCCCACAAAAGAGACTATAAATGCCATTGATTCCCACAAAAGAGACTGTAAATGCCACAGATTCCCACAAAAGAGACTAGAAATTCCATAGATTTCCACTAAAGAGACTAGAAATGCCTCAGATTCCCACAAAAGAGACTGTAAATGCCACAGATTTCCACAAAAGAGACTGGAAATGTCATAGATTCCCACAAAAGAGACTATAAATGCCATTGATTCCCACAAAAGAGACTGTAAATGCCACAGATTCCCACAAAAGAGACTAGAAATTCCATAGATTTCCACTAAAGAGACTAGAAATGCCATAGTCTCCCACAAAAGAAACTAGAAATACCATAGATTCCCACAAAAGAGACTAGAAATGCCTTAGATTTCCACCAAAGAGACTAGAAATGCCATAAATTCCCACAAGATAGACTAGAAATGCCATAGATTCCCACAAAAGAGACTAGAAGTGCCATAGATTCCCACAAAAGAGACTAGAAATGAAATAGATTCCCTCAAAAGAGACTAGAAATACCATAAATTCCCACAAAAGAGACTAGAAATTCCATAGATTCCCACAAAAGTGACTAGAAATGCCATAGCTTCACACAATAATTTTGTGGTAATTTTTCGTTTTCAAAAAGAAAGAAAATTTATATTGTCTTTGAATAATCTGAAAACAATTTTTTTAGATGATGAAAAAATGAGTTTCTGTTTTTTATAGCTCCATTTGTACGCAATCAAGGAATGTAGTTTGTCAGAGAATCTCGCATATGACGTCTTTAAATGGTTGTGGGGGTTCACTGGTATAAATCTAAGAGAGAGACAGTTTCTCATTATGTAAACCATCTCGAGCCAATTGAGGGGTTGAATGGGGCGACGAGGATTTGGTTGTGACGATCTGATGGTTCTGGGAGGGGTTGGGAAAGCCGAAGACACGCCGGGGACTATTGTCGCTCCAAATCCATATTAAACTACTTGCGGTCTACCCCATTGTTATGACTTATGTGTATAGACCTAACTCCGGAATGTAACTAATCTCATGTACGTATAAAAAGAAAATTTTAGATATGTGAGTCATTTGGAAAGGAAAATCGTTATTTTCTCACGTTTATAACCGCACTCGCTCCCGGCAGCCCCATTTCCTTATCCAACTTTGAAAGAACATCAAGGAAAATCTACTGAGTTCTGCTGTCGATTGTAAAATCAATACTCCTCCATATTTTTGGGTAATTTCGTAAAATAGACTTGGTCCTTTTTTAGGGATGACGAGTTAAATTGGAGGTGGGAAGGGCTTTTCGAGTGAGCGGAGCCCGTATTGTGGAAGTAATAATGTTCCCAGTTGTAAGATTTGTGTGTGAACGTGACGTGTCCGACCAATATCCTCCGAAACATCTTTCAGGAAAACCGATTCCACTCGACCTACGTGCCTTCGAGTCTTCGAGGAGAATCTCCGTTCGGAAACAACATGGAAGCAAAATTAATTTAAGGGGGTACTGACCGAAAAAAATCGAAATTTTTTTTATTTTATTTTATTAAAATTTCATCTATCCCGGTTCTCATGATATATCATTTATCAAAATCAGATGTCTAGAAATAATTTAAAAAAATTTTTGAAAAAAAAATTCACATGATTTTATAATGCTAAATCCTATGATACATCAGCTGATAAGCACACTGATAACAGGGGTAGAAGGGTCTGTTTTGAATTTTCCGTGGTCACTATGATCTTTAAAACGGGCAAATTATTGAAAAAACAATCATCTGTATCGATTTTATCGACTAAAACCATAGACAAAGAAATGAGAAAGTTCCCGCTATTTTTTGGTTTTTTGCCTCTCCTGTAAAATCGTGTTTTTTGACCTATCGGAACAGCTGGCTCAGGCTGTGATGGACCTATCGAGTTCGGATTTTTTTTAAACGACGCAGAATCGCCTAATCTAAAATTCTACAGAAACAGATTTAAGATAAGTTGTGCCGTTTTTTTAAAATTAATTTTTTTAAGGCGGAAAAAATCACAAAAAAATTTTTTTTTTTGAAAGTCGTACTGTTTCCCCTCAAAGTGTTATTTCAAAAATTTTTTTCTGTAGATTTGTAGATTAGTGATTGTAGAATGGGTAGAAAAAAGTTTGAAGACAATCGGATAAGAAATAGCCGAGTTAGGTGTACCTAAAGATGCCCATTTTTACTAAGTAAAAAACAGCTGGGCAGTACCCCCTTAAACCTTTTGCTTTCCCTTTCGAAAGAAAAGAAATAAAAAAACGCTTTTTTTTATTGAAACAAAAGGATAAGGGGTGAACATGAAGCTGAAAAATGCACACGAGTACGATAATATAAATGACCCCGGAGCTGTCATTTTTCTTTTATCCTTAGGCCTTCAAATCAAAAACACGTACCAATCTCGATTAATCATTCTCCTTTTTCAATTTAAGATCTTTCTCATCTCTTTGAACAGGTGTACAAAAATAACACTTTAATCCACAGGAAAAAAAGTAGTTGTTTGAAGAGCTTCCAACGAAAACTTCCTTATAGAGAAGTAACTAAATAGGAGGGGGAAGTATAACGGAGGGGAGGTACAAGGGAGGGGTAAGTATATGAGAGGGGAAGTATAACAGAGGGGGAAGAACAACGGAGGAGGAAGTTTTATTTTTTTCCAAAAATTTTCCAACTTTTCTTTTTTTTTTTTTCGAACAATTATCAGTTTTTTTTTATTTTTCCGCGTTTTTTTTCCTTTATTTTTTTTTTAATTTTTCCGGTTTTCTTTTTTAAATTTGCGGTTTTTTTTTGAAATTTTTTTTAAATTCTTTTTTTCGAAAATTTTTTTAAATGTCAAGGTAGAAATAATGGGCTCTTTGGTCTACAGATGTGCCTCTCGTAATGGGCAGAAGTATGAAATTTCTCCCTTGTAAAAAAATGGTTTTAAAAAGTGGCAATTTTTTTACACCAAAAATTTTTAATATAAGGAGTAATTGGTGAAAATTTGGTGAAAATCCGCCGGACGGCCGGCCGGAACCACAGACAAAGTTTAGATCGGTGTAAATCCATATTCGAATTTACCTCCCCAAAAACCCAACGTGGATGGTATGACAATAACTTCTTTAAGGAAGTTAAAAATATTTTCAACTAACCAAGTATTTTTATGTAAGCCACTCTGGTGGAGGAATAACAGAGAGCTGGGAGCGAACTCCAGTGGATCGAAAACGAACCTCAATGGACGACATGAGCCGAAAGCGTGACGGAGTTCATCCGAAAGCTTGACGGCTCATCCTCATTAGCTCATCTAAGATTTTACTTGATTTAAAAGATAAGATTTTTAATTCAGAGGAGCCCTTTAGCGTCTTCAAGTTTTATAAAAATTTCCCAAATTAATATTCTTAACCTAGGAAGTAAAGGTTATGTTAATTTCGCGAAAATCTTAGGATATTGTCTAATTAAAATTTATGAATTGGTAATTTATACCGCGTTTCAAAGGATCGTATTTTAATAATTAACTTAAGATCTGAATACATTGAGTTTTGTTTTAAAAATTAAAGGGACTAAGACGTTTTTGCAAGAAAATATCAATTTCGACAAAATAATGATTTGAAAATGTAACAATTTAAAATCATCTCTCTTTTAATTGCAGGGGAAATCCAGTTTTAATCTTTCAGAGGGTCGAGTGGGTACTTGTGAGTGAAAAATAATTGCAATTATTTGTGATTTAAACGAGTTTTTGAGGGAAAAACAGACGGTAAAAACGTTAAACTCAATCAAAAAGTCTATTTTCGCATTGGGCCCCGGGTTGAAAATTTTCTCTAGAGCCCTTCCCCTGAAGATTACACGGAGAGACGGAAGATGGAAACGGGAAGGAGGCATTAATATTTGAGTTTATTGAGCCCTGAGGGCATCTTTCCTTTGCCTATTCGAGAAACAGAAGGTTATACAGTATTGAAGTAGAGTTCCTATCCTAAACTTTTACCAACTTATACTAGTTCTTTGCCTTTTTTATTATTTTTTTTTTCCTCTCCCCTCGCAGTAGCTACCATAACCTAAGTTCGTCTCACATGGGAGAAAAAGCTTAGAAAATTAATTTCTAAACTTTAACCACCGGTTTTTTTTTTACTTTCTAAAGAAGTTTTACCCTCACTTGGATTTTTAGGGAAGGGCATTCCAGATATCAACTTCGTCTATGGTGCCGGCCGGAAGTAGCAAGAAAACTTAACTGCGTAAATTTTCACACAATCTTTTTAAATAATAGATAAAAAAATAACGAAGGCGATTTTTGAAATTCGAAAAAATTGCGGAGATAATATGTCGTCGCGTTAGTTCTAACACCGGATAAGTCATTTTTCCTAGGTTTTCAGGAGAGCAAAAATACGGATTAATTTCTCATTGGAATCAATGCATCACTTGTTGGCTAAATCGTGAACTACACGTTTTCTGTTGGTAATAGGGTTAAACTACCAACGGAATTCGATTCACCAAAAAATTTACCATCAGAAACTATGCCTAACTCAAAATTGATAAAAAATGACGATGTGTCATTGAAATTTTTGAGCTGCGGCCGAACCCATTAGAAAGTTTCAGGGAATCGTAATTTGTCCTTCCCATATACGACTCACAAAACGGGAATTGTCTTCTCGTAGAGGCTTTATAACCCAGTTTCAGGGAGTCGTTCTGACTCAGTTAGTTCACAATGTTCTCACTAGAGCATATTCATGAATCAAAACATGGCTTTTCTGATTAACTATAACAGCACATAGAAATTACCTATCCACAAAACGTTCCCGCCAATTTTTACTTAGGGTGGGTATAAAGTTTCCATGATAGTTTTAATTCATTTTAACTCCAAAACCCTTCAAAAAAGTACGGAATCTATTTCCTTCTTCGATTTTAGCCAATCTGTTGAGAAAATAGTTGATTTCCGAACCCGTAAGTAAATGAGATAACAAAATAACCTTCGTAAAATATAACCTTACGTTTACTGAGTCGGGAAGTGAGTCGTTCACGTATACGACTCAGCTGAGTCGGATCATATAACGATTCCGACTCGAGGCTCGAGTCGTATGACCTTGGGTGAGTTGGATACGGGAAGGGCAAATCGTCGTGTTAGTTCTAACACCGGCTATCTCATTTTGTATCAATTTTGAGTTTGGCGTTGTTTCTTATGGTAAATTTGGTGGTGAATCGAATTCCGTTGGTAGTTTAACCCTATTACCAACAGAAAATGCGTAGTTCACGATTTAGCCAACAGGTGATGCATTGATTCCATTGAGAAATTAATCAGTATTTTTACCCAACATAAAACCTAGGAAAAATGCGACAAAATTATGATTTCTTGAAACTCTCTATTATCCTTTATACTTCCCCCTCATAATTATTCCTTCTCTTTACGGAAGTTCCAGAGTTGTTATTTTTAAAATAAATATTCGTAATATTAAATTAAAATAAATCACTAAAATTTAATCAATAAAAAAAGCTATACAGATGTTATTCATGAAAGAGTTTAAAAATAGCGACAGGCTGAAAATATGCGAGGATCAAAAGTCTCGTTTTGCACAGGTTATTTTACAAACGGTGTTTGAATATCCATTTTACAAACGACTCTGTGTTTCGATACTAATAAATTCAGTATCTGAATGTACGGGGCCCGTGTATTGACTGAACGAGAGAAAGATAGGAGGGAGGCTTAGGCAATTTTCTATATGCGCCACGTGTTGGTCCCCGGGATAAAATCAAAACAGATGATTCTGCATGGTATAAATCATCCTATTGGACGTTTATCTTTTTTTTAAAGGCCAATTTTCTTTTTCAATAAACTTATATTTCGGCTGCATTGCGTCAGGTTATTGTTTTTTGATTAAAAAAATAGTTTTTTAGTTAAGGATTTAAAGTGAGCTATTTTATCCATTTGCCGCCCCCTGGGACGGGCACTAGGGCAAAACTACCCCTTCGCGCACCGACTCTCTTCTGATAAATTACCTACAACAACGGCCTACAACAAAACGCTAGATAAGCCCTCCGGATTATCCCATCCTTTGAACCGTTATCTGAACCTTATTATATTGTTAAAACAAACTTTATCGCTAAATTTTCACGTTTATTTTTTTTCATTCCATCCGAGAAGTGAAAAAAAAAGTTTGGTGGTGTTTCTCCCCTACACGAGGCCTTTTTATTAGATTAGGCGAAAAAGGTCTGGGAGGGTGAGAGGGACATTTATACTAATTTGAGTCTGTGTGTACACGCTCGATTAAGAAAACGCCATTCGTACAAACTAAAAGGGCGTTCCGGGGTTGCTGAGGGTCGGACGAGGAATGGATACGAATCTAAACTAATGGACGTTACGCTTTACAGAATTTTATTTATTCACCCAACTTCCATCCTTTAATGGCTTCACAAAAGATAGGGGGAAAAGGCGAATTGAAATATTCAAATTACTTTATTAAATCAATGAATTCATCAAATTATGGAAGTGATTTTGAAACTAAGTAAGAAAAAAATGATTTTTTCAAAAAGAAAATTTAGTAAATAAATGGATTTATTAGACAAATAATCGAGAAAAATCCAAAAAATTGGAGAAAAAAGGATTTTTTTTATCTTTTTTGCTTGAGAAAAAAGCCTTTTTCTTCTTTTTTGGGCAAAAAGGATACGAAAGCATCAATAATCGGGAAGGTGACTTCTTCAACATACTTTTTAAAACCAGTAAAAAGGAGATTTGGGATGTAAAATAGGAAGGATGGTTGTGCTTTTTGGAAAAATGCTGAAAATCTAGTGACTTTTGTACACAAAAACCCCAAAAACCAGTGAAAAAGAAGGCAAAAAACAAGAAAAACGTCCAAATGTCCCGTTGAAAATGATGTTTTTGGGGGTGAAATATCTTGAAAAAGCGTCCTAGTGATTCAGAAGAAACGAGGGGGTCATAAAAAAAATAAATAAAACGGAGGGGACGTAAAACGAAGGGGGAAGTATATGGGAGGGAAGTATAACAGAGGGGGAAGTATAAAAGAGGGGAAGTAAAACGGAGGGGGAAGTATAAGGGAACGAAAGTATAACGAAGGGAGGGAAAGTATAAAGGAGGGGAATAATAAGGAAGGGGGAAGTTTTTATTTTATTTTTTAAATTTTCTGAGTTTTTTTTTAGTTTTTTGAAAAATTTTTTAAGTAGGTATGTATTTTTTTTTAATTTCGTAAGTTTTTTTTTTGAAAAATTTTCCGGGTTTTCCTTTTTTTTTTTGAAAAATTTTCCGATTTTTTTTTTCTGCTGAGATCGGTATAGTTCCATATTCGAATTTATCCTTCGGGGTCTGGAAGACCCTTCCCCGAAAACCCGACGTGGAGTCACAATAACTTCTTCAAGGAAGTTAAAAGGGAGTTTTCCTTTAAAACATTGGTCCCAATGTAATTTTAAAGTAAAAGACGTAAGGTTATGTGAGAAGAATAACATGAAAACCCGATAGATCAAAAAGCGTTTGTTATAACAACCTACTCTAAAAACATATCGTTAACAATCCATTAGAAATACCGTGTCAAGCATATAAATTGCATTTACGACTCCCTTTCCGGTGACTCGATATGTCGTGACTCTCGCAATATGAAAGGAAACTGCAGTTAGACCCCCAGGACTTGGGAAACATTCTGAACGTGGGGAAGGGTGACAGATGGGGGAAGTCGATTGCGTGAGTGAATTGTATTTTCTGCCTCGGGCGCTGGCCTCTTCGCCTTCGGCCTAATGAATAAGCAATTTTAAAATTGTTTACTATAATTGACTGTATCGATATTCCTGGGTAAAATCTAATTTAAAATACGTAAAGGGGGATGCTTGTGATAATGGCTGTAAGTAACTATGATAATTTGAATCTGTGGGGTTCCTAATAGCTTGGCAATTTTCCACAGTTTATGGCAAATTAGAAAACATCCTATTAACTAATAAAATTTTGTTTATAAAAACTTTTCATTAAAATTATAAAAAATTTACCTAAAAGATATTTAATAATCTATATCATTTCGTCGCGTTAGTTCTAACTCCGGATAAGTCATTTTTTATCAATTTCGAGTTATGTTTCTGATGGTAAATTTTGCGGTGGATCGAATTCCGTTGGCAGTTTAACCCTATTACCAACTGAATCGCGTAGTTCACGATTTAGCCAATGATGATGCATTGATTCCAATGAAAAATTCTTCCGTATTTTGGCTCTCCTGAAAACCTTGGAAAAATGACTTGTCCGGTGTTAGAACTAACGCGACGATTTACTATAATTTTTTTTATAGCGGGGGAGAGAGAATGAAAAAAAAAAACGATATTCCACTACCGGTTTCGGCGTAATGCGCCTCATCAGGTGGACTATTTCCTTATTTTTCACTCTCTCCTCATTTTTACCGTGTAGTAAAAGGATAAGCAAAGATGGGAAGAGAGTAAAAAATAGGAAAATAGTCCTCCTGATGAGGCGTATTACACCGAAGCCGGTCGTTGGTCTGGTGGGCTTAATACATAATATGCAAGTTGAATAAATATATGATTCAAAGAAAATTATAATTAAGTCTTTAAAAACCTTGCTCAACATTTTTTCTCTGAGTAGTGCAGTTGAATTTTTTATAAGAATTTTTTTTTTCTTGAAATATTCGTTTTGTGCGGATTGCGTGAGTTGTGCGGTTGTTTTAATGAAGTATCGCGGGTACCATGACGGAGGGGGGCGAAGGGGTTGTATGTTTGTTCGGAGATCGACCCGAGAAAGGCGCCGGGCAGTCGGGCGCCGCCTCCCCTGCCGCCCGATCGTTTCTTATCCACCTCTCCGCCTCACCGACACCGTAGATCTCGTTTTCATTAAGCTAATTGATCGGACGAATATTCCGGGCGAGAAAAATTGAGACACCCTCCGTTAAAAACCTTTGTTTGAACTGTCGAAATTTATCCGGCAGTAAAAGTCTTTGGACAAACGTACGGGATCCATTAAGCTGTTTGCGTACACCTATCGTAAAAGTTTCTTGTTTGTGTGCACGCTTGGACGGAATTAGGTACAACACTTGTTGTTACACTGAGTCAGTCTGTTTGTTTACTTGATTACAAACCTTGAGAGCCGCCGAGGGCGAGGCTAGTGCTCAAGACCCGCCGAACGGATAATGGGTCAACATCGTATACCCGATATCGCCGGAGTATTTCATATTGAAGGTGAAGCACTAAAGTTTATAACCAAAAGGCCTTTTTTTAAATTAAAAAATACAAGAAGAATTTTTTTAAAATAAAAAGATGCAGTGCAGTGCTATTAGTATAAGATGGATGACTTTGATCTATTGCTTGAACCATCGGTTTTATTGAAACTTTAATATTAAAAACTGAAAGGGGATAAACACATAACGCTTTTATCTTGAGAAAAGCGATTGTCCGTCTTAATTATAAATATGGAAGGAAACCCATTTCCAATTAAGAGATGGTGGAAGAGGGGTTCGACGTAGCCATTACCGATCCGAGAAGGTAATGGGGCTTTAATCGTAGCCACTTGACGTCAGTCTTGACTTATGGCCTTTCCCACCTCATTTGTTCAATTCCATGGCTCGCAGTTTATTCTCCCTCGATCCCCTTTTTTGAAAACGAACTCAAGGGCGAGGAGACCCTTTAGAATTTTAAAGACAATACTGATAACCCCCCCTTTTGAATAATTACATTAACTTTTTCTCCGTTTAATTACTTTGTATTATCCCTTTATTTCGACTTATTGATTATTAATTATCTTCGTATAATTTAAACAATCTACTTTTAATTTAGTTAATACTAAGATTTTTGAACATTTTCTATCATCTTTTACCTCCCAAAAAAGAATTTTATTTTTTATCTGATGAGTAATGACCAAAGAAAAGTGAGAGATGGGGTTCAAAAGAAGATTTTGAAGCCATAAAAAATGTTTGTAAATGGGGTTTTCAGGTCCAAAATTGAGGAAAACTCCTAAAAAAGTGGTTTTCTCGGTCAAAAAAGTACAAAAATCCCAAAAATCTGGTACATAAAAAGAGTTTCTTGGGCGAGGGAAAAATGTGGAGGCAAGGCCTTTCTTCTATCGTTTTGAACAAGTTTTAAGCCATTTTCCCTTGATTATTTGGTCCATAAAAACCCGTTTGAACGGGTTTATTTGGGCGTCAAAAATTTTTTGTCAGGCTTAGGGTCGTACTTAATGATTTTCTGGTGTTAAAACACCCTTTTTGTAGGGTTTTTTGAGCGTTTTACATCCATTTTATAGATTTTTTTAGGACATATTCCTCCGTTTTTGGTGTAAGATTAAGAGTAAGTTAATCAGGACCTTGTGCACTCCGACCCCTAATGGGTCGGGTTTTTGGTGTAAAAATGGGTTTATTTGGGAGTCAAAAATTTTTTTGTCAGGCTTAGGGTCGTACTTAATGATTTTCTGGTGTTAAAACACCCTTTTTGTAGGGTTTTTTGAGCGTTTTACATCCATTTTATAGATTTTTTTAGGACATATTCCTCCGTTTTTGGTGTAAGATTAAGAGTAAGTTAATCAGGACCTTGTGCACTCCGACCCCTAATGGGTCGGGTTTTTGGTGTAAAAATGGGTTTATTTGGGAGTCAAAATTTTTTTTGGCAGGCTTAGGGTCGTTCTTAATGATTTTCTGGTGTAAAAACACCCTTTTTGTAGGGTTTTTAAGCGTTTTACATCTATTTTATAGATTTTTTAGGACATTTTCCTCCGTTTTTGGTGTGAAAATGGGTTTATTTGGGCGTCAACATTTTTTTTTCAGGTTTTTTATCCGGTACCTGGGTATTAAACAAATTTTTTTAAATCAGGTTTTGGATAATGTACCTTGATTTTCTGGTGTAAAAACACCCTTATGGTAGGGTTTTTGAGCGTTTTACATCTATTTTATAGATTTTTCAGAACATTTTCCTCCGTTTTTGGTGTAAAAACACACGTTTTATCCGGTACCTGGGCGTTAAACACATTTTTTAAAATCAGGTTTGCGGTAATGTTCATTGATTTTCTGGTGTAAAAACACCGATTTTGTCTGGTTTTTGAGCCTTTAACGTATTTTGAGACATTTTCCTCTGATTTCTGGTTGAGAAACACAGTTTTCAGAAGTTTCTCTGCTGTACTTAGCCCAAGAAAACCTCTTTATTGCTGAATCTTCGGCTTAAGTTTTCATTAATTTTGTACTTCTCCTACTAAAACACGTTTAGCCTTGATCTAGTTGAAAATAACCTTAAGATTAGTGCGAAGTCAAATTTTCATGTTTGATTTCCCAGCCAGTAAATTGTGTTTGAAATAAGTTTTCGTAGTAATTAATTTTGAGCTGTTTATACGGTAGCGTTTAACAAAATACCAACCACGCAAGGGTTTAATGTGTTGCGGTAAGGTTTCACGCTGCGCCCTTTTTTCGGAATATTCCTAAAATAATTTAGGTCAACGAAAAATTAACCAATGATTTGTTGGTTTGTTTTTCAGCCGGATGTTTTTAAATGTTCTTTTTAGTTTTTTTGGGGATTGCGGCCAGTAAGATGAGCAGTTGTTTTTTTATTTCATTATTTATTTATTTCGGTACGACGTTTCGGCCGTGCTGCCGGCCATCATCAGGTACAATCTACAAAGAATTTTTGTGAAGTTTACAGGGTAACGGTATTAGCATGCTTACATTAATTATATACATCCAGGTGTTGAATAAAAATTTTTTTTCCCTTGAAAACAGGGTAAAAACTTTAAGTTGAATAACGATAAAAAAATATAATAAACTTTGGTAACATGCACTTAAATTTCAAATTAACCTTAAAATGACTAGACCGATGGTAAAAAGAAGTCAAAAAGCGTAAAAAAAAAGATAGTTAAAAAACAATGAAACGAAATGAAAGGTAACAAGTGAAAAGTTCCTCTTGATCTACGTTGAGGAAGGTGGTGTCTCATCGTCTCTCCCAGCTGTTGAATGACGTGATCTCCCGCTCAAATTTCGAATTTTGTCGACTATATGTGAGTAACACTTCCCGATTATATCTTTGTCCTCTTTATGGTTAAGTGACTTCTTTTCTAGATTAATCTGCAACGACTCCATGAGCTTCCTTCTCCGGCTGTTGCTTTCGTACGCGATGATCTTTGCGTCGTCGTAACCTGCCCTGTGTTGCATTTGTAGCACGTGTCTGCTGAGAGCTGTGGCGTCTTCATTCTCATTTCGTACGTATCCCTTGTGCTGCATGATTCTGCTGTGCAGTTTTTGCCGTGTTTCGCCAATATAGATTTTTCTGCATTCATTCAACGGATTTCACCCAGATCTCCAAATGTACGGTAGAACGAGAATGTAACCGCAGTATCCCGTTCCTGGAATTGAAGATCACGAGAAACCTACAAGGTAAACTAGACTTCGATTGGCACAGGAAACAAACGGCGACTGGAAGGATACTCCACTTTTTGTCAGAACACCCGACGAATCAAAAAATCAACACCGCAAGTAATCTGGTCAATAGAGTTCTCCAACTTTCCGATGAACAATTCCACGATAAAAACCTTAACATAGTTAAAAACATTCTAAAACAAAACGAATTTCCGGAAAAATTAATCTCAAGAATAATTAAAAAAGAAAAGCAAAAAAACCTTACCACACCTCCAGCAGTGTTGCAGACAGCTGAAGAGCAGGAGCCTGAAGCGCGAGCACCAGAAGAGCAGGAGCCTGCAGAAACGCTCGCTGTTGAGGCAACCACGTTCTTTCCGTTCTCGTTCATACCTGGATTAACATACCAGATTACAAAAGTTTTCAAGAACGTCGAAAACCAGAATATAACTTCGGACTTCGACCATGTAATAACTTATACAACATGTTCTACACTAAATTGAAAGATCCAACACCTCTAAAGGACAAGTCCAACGTCATCTACGCCATAACTTGTGAATGCCAAAAAATCTATATTGGCGAAACACGGCAAAAACTGCACAGCAGAATCATGCAGCACAAGGGATACGTACGAAATGAGAATGAAGACGCCACAGCTCTCAGCAGACACGTGCTACAAATGCAACACAGGGCAGGTTACGACGACGCAAAGATCATCGCGTACGAAAGCAACAGCCGGAGAAGGAAGCTCATGGAGTCGTTGCAGATTAATCTAGAAAAGAAGTCACTTAACCATAAAGAGGACAAAGATATAATCGGGAAGTGTTACTCACATATAGTCGACAAAATTCGAAATTGAGCGGGAGATCACGTCATTCAACAGCTGGGAGAGACGATGAGACACCACCTTCCTCAACGTAGATCAAGAGGAAACTTTTCACTTGTTACCTTTCATTTCGTTTCATTGTTTTTTAACTATCTTTTTTTTTACGCTTTTTGACTTCTTTTTACCATCGGTCTAGTCATTTAAGGTTAATTTGAAATTTAAGTGCATGTTACCAAAGTTTATTATATTTTTTATCGTTATTCAACTTAAAGTTTTTACCCTGTTTTCAAGGGAAAAAAAATTTTTTATTCAACACCTGGATGTATATAATTAATGTAAGCATGCTAATACCGTTACCCTGTAAACTTCACAAAAATTCTTTGTAGATTGTACCTGATGATGGCCGGCAGCACGGCCGAAACGTCGTACCGAAATAAATAAATAATGAAATAAAAAAACAACTGCTCATCTTACTGGCCGCAATCCCCAAAAAACTAAAAAGAACATTTAACCAATGATATTGCTAAAAATGAAAATAATAAGAAACATCAGTTTAATTTCGGCCATATAGTAAAAGATTATTAAAATTTTTCAAGTTAAAAATGAGGGTAAGTGGTATTTTTAACACGAAATGGCAATTTGAAGAACGAAAAAAAACTTTTCACTATTAAGTTTCATCCTTTTTTTTGTACATATAAGGGGGGAAAACGAGATGATTCGAGTTTTGCAATAATGATCGAAGTTTTTCATATTCCGAGACATCACTTTTGCCGAAATCTCCCGATCGGTCGGTTGAAGGATGGAGTAGAAAGTTGGGGGATGAATATTACATTACTCGCATCCTAACCGCTTCTCCCTTCACCGCATCTCGTACATCAAAACCGAGCTCCGAAACCCAACTTAATACGAGAGTCCGAAGTTTCCCCAACTGGCATTTTCCAGAAAAGGCCCCCGCTTCTTGCGATTTGAAACCATCGACTCTCCCTAATGGGCAAATATACTTTAACTTTGTTGCCGCTCCTTTGGAATGCAAAAAAAACAATGTTATCTTTAAAATATAAAAACGTCATGAAACTTCGCATGTGGTTATCGAATTTCTATAGAAGAAAAAGGACAAAAAAGAATAATTAAAAAAACGTTAACTTCAAACAGTAGTAATTGGAAGTAGAGCGTTCGTGTTTTATCCGCCCACGTTTTTAAGCACACAACGTAAAGTTCGTTATCGGGGGTCCATTAGATGAATCAGTTTTCGTGGAAGGTCGCATGTTCCTGAGGCAACCCAGGTGCAACTTTAATGAGTATAAAAAGCAGAAAAAAAAAGCCGGAAAAAAGGTTCCGAAGAAGGGGAATCGGACTTGATGAAAGATTCACTACACGTAATTGGAGAGATATTGAGGCGCTCCGGGTACGAAGGGCAAACTCGACATCGGACAAATTTTTTTTTTCATTTTCAGATTCTAGACCTTTTGAAGAATACACCCATGTAATTTTTATATTGAGTTTGCCCTTTTTTCCCCTTTAAAATACGTAAAAACCGATATGCGGCAATGCTCTAACTGCGATATCCGAGCGGGTACGAAGGGCGAACTCGTATCCTAGTCCACTAGCCCCCTCCTTTTCCGGGAGCCCCACTCCTCTTGGAACAGCTCACCGCCACGAAATAAAAATATTTACATTTTGTGAATTAATAATCGTAAAAAATAATCGAAAATTTTTAAAAAACCCTTTCCTCTATGATTCTATAAAATCTAAAATCTCGCCACGAAAATTCCAGAGAGTGACTTTTCTGTGGAGTTCGCCCTCAACAGAAAACTTTAAAATGCGAATATCTCGAAACTACGTTTTGTCGAGTTCGCCCTTCGTACCCGGAGCGCCTCAATTTTAAATGAAAATTTACATAACTATTGATCTATTTTTGGATTTCTGTCATTTAGGATTAAAGACAATGCTAATGAACCTGTAATGTGTTTGTTACAAATGGCTTAGAAAGGGTCTTGAAATACGGGGAGTTAATTAATTCACATTGGACGAAATAACGATTTTCCTACGGTTTAGGTTTACTGATTACTCTAATTCAGTAGATATAAACCCTTCTCGGGGAGTATCTGAACAATATGAGTAATTAGGGTAGGCGAACTCGGGAGAAGAGGGCGACGGATGAAGGCACTTGATTTATTACTTCGCTTTATTGTAGATTGATAGAAAACAAAGGTATGGGCAGCTATGAACAATCACGACTTTTTTTTTCCCTTCCCTTCTGAGCTTTCAACCCTCCTGGGCCGCGCGGCTTCCGAGCTATGCGTGAGTCGCATTCTTGCTTGTCACCAAAGCATTTGATAAAGTTTAAGGGCGTCAATCTTCCTCGAATTCCTCACCATGAAAAACAACAATATTCTATTTTTTCTATTTCTTAAACAATAAAAAAGTTGAGACGTGAATTGTGTTAGATTAGGCGTAAGCGTGAAATGTAACAGAAGTGATATAAGCGGCACATATGACGTCGGGACGTTGGAAGATAAGCCTCTGCGCCCTTACGATAAGACAGATGGAAGAGCTTTGGATTTTCACTCAAGGGGGTCGGATATATAAAAAACTTAAATCGCTAAAAAAGGAAGAAATTTTTTTTGCAGACGTTTTCAAGCCTCAAAACTAAAAATAAAGGAAACTAAGGTTGATTAACCTTTACTTTTGTTCAAATCCATAACTCTTACGGTCTATGTTTTTCAGTTTTCCTAAGAGATAAATTTTAACCTCAGCCATTTTTATTAGGCGAAGATTAAACGCACGGGGTTTTGATGGCTTATAGTCAATAGCTTTGTTCCAACGTTTGAAACTGGTTTGAAACTTCTGGAGCATGCGCAGAAGGATTTGCACGTCTAATTTGACGGCAGATGACTTCAGATTTGACGGACAAACTGCGCATGCTCCAGGAGTTTCGGTTGGAACGAAGCTAATATTTCTCTGGGAGGGGTGATACGCCCTTGGTTTTGACTTTGGGTCAGACAAATTCGAAGGAGTTCGAACTTGAAAATTTTTGTGCGATTGGGTAAGGGAGTCAATATAGAAAATTGAAGAGAGCCCGATCTACATGGACCAAAATTTTTTTTGTCAGGCTTAGGTCGTCCTTAATCATTTTCTGGTGTAAAAACACCCTTTTTGAGCGTTTTACATCTATTTTATAGATTTTTGGGACATTTTCCTACGTTTTTGGTGTAAAAATTGGTTTATTTGGGCGTCAAATTTTTTTTTGTCAGGGTTAGGGTCGTTCTTAATGATTTGCTGGTGTAAAAAACACCCTTTTTGAGCGTTTTACATCTATTTTATAGATTTTTAGGACATTTTCCTCCGTTTCTGGTGTAAAAATTGGTTTATTTGGGCGTCAAATTTTTTTTGTCAGGTTAGGGTCATTTTCTGGTGTAAAAACACCCTTTTTGTAGGGTTTTTGAGCGTTTTACATCTATTTTAAAGTTTTTTTAGGACATTTTCCTCCGTTTTTGGTGTAAAAATTGGTTTATTTGGGCGTCAAATTTTTTTTTGTCAGGCTCAGGGTCGTTCTTAATGATTAGCTGGTCTAAAAACACCCTTTTTGAGCGTTTTACATCTATTTTATATTTATAGATTTTTAGGACATTTTCCTCCGTTTTTGGTGTAAAAAACACGTTTCATCCGGTACCTGGGCGTTAAACACATTTTTTTCAATCAGGTTTTAGGTAATGTACCTTGATTTTCTGGTGTTATTATTGAAGCTATTATTTCCCTGGGAGGGTGATACGCCCTTGAGTTTGACTTTGGGTCAGACAAATGGAAGGAGTTCGAACTTGAAAATTTTGTGCGATTGGGTAAGGGAGTCAATATAGAAAATTGAAGAGAGCCCGATCTACATGGAAGGTGGCCATACATCAAGAAGAACCTCGGAGTTATATTGGAAGACTACTTTTGCCTACCCTCAACCCCACCGTCATCCCGACCGACGGTGGCCTTATATTAGCCCGTCCCTGAACCCTAACTCCCTTATAACTCCTCCCCCTTACGCAATTTGCCGTTACACAATCTTTTCTTTTTTATATCCCTTTTTCCACGGCGGCGGACAACGACGTAAAAGGTGATTGAAAGTTTTTAACTTCCTTAAAGAAGTTATTGCGATACCCTCGACGTCGGGTTTTTGGGGGTCTTCCAGACCCCGGAGGATAACATCGAATATTGATCTTTACCGATCTCAACTTTGTCTGTGGTGCCGGCCGTCCGTAGCATCTTTTCCGGAACACTTTACGGCACAGTTTTCATCCGTTTTTCACCAAATTTTCACACTTTCTTTAGCCGGTGAAGAAGAAACTAACGAGGGCGATTTTTGAATTTCGAAAAAATGTCGGAGATATGTCTGTTTGAAATTTAAAAAACTTGCTGCGGCCGAACCGTTAATCCGATTTTCACCAAATTTTCACCAATTACTCCTTATATTTTTTAAGAATTTTGGTGAAAAAAAATTGCCACTTTTAATTATTAATTTTTTTAGTAGGGAGAATTTCGTACTACTACCCTTTACGAGAGGCACATCCCTAGGCCAAGAGCCCATTATTTCTACCTAGACACTTAGAAAATTTAAAAAAAAAAAAAAACTTAAAAATTTTCGAAAAAAAAGGAAAACCCGGGAAATTTTTCGAAAATAACAAATTTTTTCCAAAAAAAAACTTAAAATTTTTGGAAAAAAAAACTTAGAAAATTTTCGAAAAAAAAAAGGAAAACCGTAATTTTTTCGAAAAAACTTTGAAAATTTTTTGAAAAAAAGAACTTAGAAAATTTTTCGAAAAAAAAAAAAGGAAAACCCGAAAATTTTTCGAAAAAACAACTTGGAAAATTCTCCCTTATACTTTCCCTCCCTACTGCATCCCCTTCCTTTATACTTTCCCTTATACTTCCCCCTCTGTTATACTTCCCCGTTCGTTCTTCCCCCCCCTCCGTTAAACTTCACCTCCCATATACTTCCCACTCCGTTATACTTCCCCTCCCATATACTTCCCATTACGTTTTACGTCCCCTCCGTTATACTTCCCCTCCCATACTTCCCACTACGTTTTACGTCCCCTCCGTTATACTTCCCCCTCCTATATAGAGACTTCTCTTTAAGGAAGTTTTCGTTGGAAGCTCTTCAAACCAGTACTTTTAGTTCTTAGTGCGAGAGGTCATAATGTGTCGATTTAGTGCAAGTCCGCGGGTATGCAAGCCGCGGAAACACTGCCGAGTTTATGTTTATTGGAAAAAAGGGGATGTATAAAGGGGGAACTGTGCGTGCCGAATATACTCTCTCCTGCTCTCTCCCATAGATAAAGGGTAATTCAATTCTACTACTCTGATTAAAAAAACTGGCTAATAACCGGGGAGTCACGACCAGGTTTTTCCGGGCCGCAACGCACAAACTTTAAGGAAGTTTTCGTTGGAAGCTCTTCAAACCAGTACTTTTAGTTCTTAGTGCGAGAGGTCATAATGTGTCGATTTAGTGCAAGTCCGCGGGTATGCAAGCCGCGGAAACACTGCCGAGTTTATGTTTATTGGAAAAAAGGGGGATGTATAAAGGGGGAACTGTGCGTGCCGAATATACTCTCTCCTGCTCTCCCAACATAGATAAAGGGTAATTCAATTCTACTACTCTGATTAAAAAAACTGGCTAATAACCGGGGAGTCACGACCAGGTTTTCCGGGCCGCAACGCACAAAAAATTTTTTTTCATGAAAAAAAAAAGCAGTTAAAAAGAGAAATATTAATCTGTCATCATGCAAAAAATTAATATGAACCTCACGTTATTTGCCAAGAATATTTAATTATTGTTTGTCCTCTGTTGAACCTTTTGATCTTTTTATAAACTTTTTGTTATGAGGTTTCTACGGCTTGAAAATTATAAGCCAATAGTTTTGGCTTAAAGCGCTGGAAAAGTTCTTCAAAAAAGAGAAATAAATTGAAGGAGATTGCATAAAGACAATAAAAAAAATTTCATTTTAGAAATTTTATTTTAAAAAACAGATTAATATTCATTTAAGTGAAATGAAACACGGTTAGAATAAATTTCCGCCTTTTTCATTATCGCCAGCCAAAATTACCATTGATAATAGCGGGCATAACGAACCCCACCGATTTTAAACTCAGTCGATGATTACATTGATAAAATTTTACGACGTCCGCTCTCTTTATTGCAGCTGTCCCGGTTGGTAAAAAAAAACTGTAGAGACAAAAGCTGTGCGTGCGAAGGTAGATTATAATACGGCGCCTGATGTAATAATGGAATGAAATTTTACAAATGGGTGCCCCCCCAATAGTTTATTGAAGGTTGAAGCCTGACCCGTTTCGCGCCTCACGTGACTGATAAGTCTATGATTAAAGGCTTGTGGGGGGGTTGAAAAATCGGAAACAATTTGAACTAAAATTCCACGAATAGGTACGCCCTTTTTATGACCATTGGGGCTTATTATTAATTTTTTAGCAATCGCTGCACGAACAAAATTGAAGAAGCGGGTGTAAAATGACCAAGAAGTAACAATAAGGTGGCGATCGTGTCTCTATCTTGTAGAGAACAATGGAAAACTATGAGGTAGCTTCCAGATTTCCCGCTTTATACATTAAACTTTGTAGGATAAGTCACAGTAAAATAGCTAGGATTATGAATTTCTCACCTGAAGAAGCATTTAAGCTAAAAGTATCGCAGTCATAAGCAGGAAAAAATTTAATACCATCAAGTTTTGACGTATTAACTAAATTTTCAAAATACGATTTGATGGAGACGTTAATGAGTTATAATCCCAGGGAATCCTCTTCGGAATCCTGACTTTGTCCGCTAATTAGTTGGCGCAACTGTCGCTTCCGGCTGATTTAGTGTCACCTACGTTTATCATAATCCGGTAATAAATTTATACCAAAACTGCTCTCTAATAGACTCAATTGATTTAGAATCCTTTTAAAAGAAATTTATAACTTCGTGATTCATGAAATTCATCGATTGCACAGTTTTCGATTAGGATTTTGACGTAGGCGGACGTCGGGAGATTCAATTTGACAGTGCATTAGCCTCATGCGAGGGGATAAGTGAAACCGGCTATTAGTCTAGATTGGAGTCAATAATAGTATTGTAACAATGTATCCGAAAATGGGGAGGTTCGACAACCCTCCTGAAGCCAATCCTATTATCCAGTCCTCTTCTAATCAAATTCATGTACCGCTTCTTCCCCTCCCTAAAACCTTTAACATCTCAATGTCTGTAGGAGTTTTTAAAAGCAAAAAGAAATCGATTATTGGGAGAATCGGGTGGTTAGAACAGGAAATCAGTCTAATATCTAATTACTGGTTTCAATTTTAAAAGGGGGGACTTAAGCTAAACTTATCTGAAGCCATATGTCCCTTTATTGATCAGCACACCTTTTAAAGTTGTCTTTTGATTATTTGTTATTAATAATTATTGATTTTTAATAAATAAAATGTAAACAAAGAAGGTAAATAAATCATCAAGCTTAAAAGAAAGGGGGCTGAGATAAGAGGCTTAGGGAAGGGAACAATGTTTGTCGAAGGCTGGTTACTCGCTGGGATAAGCAAGTCTTACGGTTTGATGAATTCCTCAGAGGTGCATCGCACCGTGACGGCTCAAGGATGGATCCAGGGGACGAGCTGGTCCCCAGAAACATTCCTTCATATCGGATACTTCTTTCACAAATATTTGACATCCTCTCTTCATTCGACGGGTCTTCTTCTCAAACGTACGAAGCCTCGGCGATAATAACTTAGAAAGGAGGGTTCATGTTTGCGGAATGAAAGAACAAACATTTGACTTTCCAATATTTAATCCTTCAGTTTTCATTGATTCATCAAATTTTGGTGGAACTTAATCAACTCTATTGCTTTTAAGGACAATAATTTCTTATGACCTCCAAAAAGACAGTTATTGCGATACTCTTGATGTGTAGAGGGGAAGGGTCTTCAAAACACTGTATTCGACCAGAGACGTCTTGACTGTCAGTAGTGCAGTAGCACATTCAGCGCAAATGCAGAATCTTCGTCATTTTGGATTATTTCAAAGAAGACGAAAAAATGTCATCGGTATTTGAAGGTAACTAAAAGAACATTTGGTGATCATCCGTTAACCCTTTCGAGACCGCGTCTGAAGCCGGATTCTCTGCGCTACTGACGCAGCATTTTTCCCCTCTCTTTGCCCCTCACTTCTCCGCGACCGCTCCCAGAGCCCAGCAAAGCACAGAAAGCGACGAGTGATGCGATCATCACGTAGTTCATTTCTTCCCCAACAGATTGCCTGTTTTTGCATGTCGCTAGCGCCTCGGGAAGCGAAGGTATTAAATTTTTTAGAGAGGCTTCCCGCGAATGGCAACTATAGTCGCCTGAGGTCTCGAAAGGGTTAAAGGTTTCAGCCATGGACCCTTCCAA
This sequence comes from Orius insidiosus, assembly GCA_014119065.1. Classification (NCBI taxonomy): domain Eukaryota; kingdom Metazoa; phylum Arthropoda; class Insecta; order Hemiptera; family Anthocoridae; genus Orius; species Orius insidiosus. The sequence continues at coordinate 72,516 of JACGAQ010000514.1, forward strand.
AAACAACCTATCGTTGGTATCAAAATAACTGTCTTTTTGAGTTTAAAATGAAAGTATTCAATAGTTGAATACAACGAGATGGCAATGAACTCTGGAACTAGTATAAAGTTCAATATGTTTTAGAAGATCGATGGGAAAATAGTGAAATATAGCGGTTGTACATCCGATAAGAATTTCGCTTGTTCGGTTTTAGGTTGAGATAAGAATCAGCGATTCGGGTCGTAAATAACCAAGGGTGTCGTTTGCTCTCGTAAAAAATAACAGCGAGACTCTAATCACATGAACGCGTGGTACAGTTAAGAGCTTTTTAATGCCACAAAAAATGCACCTTGTGTTAAATGGTGAAGTAAGGATATTCTTAGAGAAAAATATCGTTTTTCCTGGGGCAAGTCTATTTGTGTTGACTCTTCGGTCAGGAACGGCTCCCGTGGGGTTTTGAGAGGGCGTCTCTCACCTGACGCAGCCGGACACCGAGTTCTAAACGGTACACACAGGACCACTTCCGATTTCCCCTATTTCCACCCTCTTTCTATCTCTCTTTTTTCTTCAGAAACCTTTATTAACTTTTATCCCCGAGTTTCAATAAGCCCTCTTTGAACCAATCAAAACAAACTTGAGCAATATTCGCCAGGATCTAAAGTGGTTGACACGAGAACGCTTAGTATGTTTGGAGTGGATGTCGAGGGGTAAGTTGCCGAGGAAAAGCTTTACTTCCCTAATATTTCCACCTCCTCTCGCCCATTTTCGGAGGCCCTTAGTTCCGAAACATATTAAGGTGATTATAACTTTTGGAGAACAACCCCATGGTAAACTTATTATTAACTGAAACCATGCTTATTCAACGCCATTGTTTCATCATGACGATTCATCTCGTATCAAAGTTTCTCACAGAAAATCCAAAATTCAACTTTGTGCGTCCCAACTAAAGACTTCACAGAGTCCAAATCATTTTTCAAAATAAAAATTGATTGAAAATTGGCGTCAGAAAATGGGAAATGAGTCGAAGGGGAGAAAAGGTGTCCCTAAAAAGGATTAAGATTAGCAATAAAAAGGGATGAAGAAAGGTGGGGTTTGTTAAAGGATAAGGGCGGGGTGAGTTGATCCCATCATGTTAGCCGTCACCTCCGTGCCTCCCGGAAAGCCTGTTTTACAACGGCGTTTTACTGCTTCACCGCCCGCGGCCCGATACACTTGTCCAATGAACGTCTCCCGTAAAATTGATCCTCTTATTTCACCTCAAACTTTCTTTTTTCCACTAAATTCCTTCGTTTTTCTATACTCACCACCTGTTTGAGTCTAGAAATTTCTATAATATTTAAATAAAAAGAAGAATTAATTTAAGAAGTTTGTGGGTGGAAACGTAATAAAAGGGCTTAGTTACAGTCTCCACTCAGCGTTATAATACATATTTACCTCTTTTGGCCGCAGAAGTTTTTTTTCCTCCCGGCTTAATTAAGTAAATAAGGTCGTGTCAATTTGAAGGGGATGGGTATTACACTCCCTTTCGTCCTACCCCCGGGCGCCCTTTTCGACCCTCTCACCGGGAGCTAATCCTTATGAAACGAGTTTTTAACTCCAAGAAGCAAAGACTGTCACCCCCCCTGGTAGGACGCCAACTTTTCAATTTCCCATTTTCCCTTCGGATGACAGCAATATCCCTTCCTTTTTAATACATCATCGGACAGAGACGTTTTCGTAATCAAATAACGTTTTATTTTCAAGATCTTTTGTCCGGTGTCACAAAAATCTTCTCTTAAAATAAAAAAATTCTAGGTTCATATTTCTGCCACTTTCGCGACACCCCTCGCTTTTAGCTAAAACGCCGTGATTTTCATTTAATAAAAAATTATTAATTATTGTAAGACACAATTAGGGCTTCTGAGATTCGTTAAATTCTTCGAGTTTTACAACTCCGATTAAAAGTAAGAAGATAATAAGATTTTTGTTAGAGAATTCCATAAGCTTCTTATTCTCACGTCCATCAAAGTTGAAAATTTTCTTCAATTTCGGAGATTTACGCATTTCCCATTAGCCCTCGTCAAAAGATGAAAGTAATTTAATATGGTAAATTGAAAAAATTTAATTTGGGTTGCCCCTCTCGTCAGTTTTCCTGGAAACCGACCGCTTTGAACACTGGTCATGGATTTAGAAGCGCTGCCACCAATTTACTTAACCAAAGAATTCCATAAGCTTCTTATTCTCACGTCCATCAAAGTTCAAAATTTTCTTCAATTTCTGAGTTTTACGCATTTCCCATTAGCCCTCGTCAAAAGATGAGAGTAATTTAATATGGTAAATTGAAAAAATTTAATTTGGGTTGTCCCTCTCGTCAGTTTTCCTTGGAAGCGAACACTTTGAACACTGGTCATGGATTGAGAAGCGCTGCCACCAATTTACTTAACCAAAGAATTCCATATGCTTCTTATTCTCACGTCCATCAAAGTTGAAAATTTTCTTCAATTTCTGAGTTTTTCGCATTTCCCATAGCCCTCGTCAAAAGATGAAAGTAATTTAATATGGTAAATTGAAAAAATTTAATTTGGGTTGCCCCTCTCGTCAGTTTTCCTGGAAACCGACCGCTTTGAACACTGGTCATGGATTGAGAAGCGCTGCCACCAATTTACTTAACCAAAGAATTCCATAAGCTTCTTATTCTCACGTCCATCAAAGTTGAAAATTTTCTTCAATTTCTGAGTTTTACGCATTTCCCATTAGCCCTCGTCAAAAGATGAGAGTAATTTAATATGGTAAATTGAAAAAATTTAATTTGGGTTGTCCCTCTCGTCAGTTTTCCTAGGAACCGACCACTTTGAACACTGGATTAACACCTTGAGAAGCGCTGCCACCAATTTACTTAACCAAAGAATTCCATAAGCTTATTCTCACGTCCATCAAAGTTGAAAATTTTCTTAAATTTCTGAGTTTTCGCATTTCCCATTAGCCCTCGTCAAAAGATGGAAGTAATTTAATATGGTAAATTGAAAAAATTTAATTTGGGTTGTCCCTCTCGTCAGTTTTCCTGGGAACCGACCGCTTTGAACACTGGTCATGGATTGAGAAGCGCTGCCACCAATTTACTTAACCAAAGAATTCCATAAGCTTCTTATTCTCACGTCCATCAAAGTTGAAAATTTTCTTCAATTTCTGAGATTTACGCATTTCCCATTAGCCCTCGTCAAAAGATGGAAGTAATTTAATATGGTAAATTGAAAAAATTTAATTTGGGTTGCCCCTCTCGTCAGTTTTCCTGGAAACCGACCGCTTTGAACACTGGTCATGGATTTAGAAGCGCTGCCACCAATTTACTTAACCAAAGAATTCCATAAGCTTCTTATTCTCACGTCCATCAAAGTTGAAAATTTTCTTCAATTTCTGAGTTTTACGCATTTCCCATTAGCCCTCGTCAAAAGATGAGAGTAATTTAATATGGTAAATTGAAAAAATTTAAATTGGGTGTCCCTCTCAGCTTCTTATTCTCACGTCCATCAAAGTTGAAAATTTTCTTCAATTTCTGAGTTTTACGCATTTCCCATTAGCCCTCGTCAAAAGATGAGAGTAATTTAATATGGTAAATTGAAAAAATTTAAATTGGGTTGTCCCTCTCGTCAGTTTTCCTAGGAACCGACCACTTTGAACACTGGATTAACACCTTGAGAAGCGCTGCCACCAATTTACTTAACCAAAGAATTCCATAAGCTTCTTATTCTCACGTCCATCAAAGTTGAAAATTTTCTTAAATTTCTGAGTTTTTCGCATTTCCCATTAGCCCTCGTCAAAAGATGGAAGTAATTTAATATGGTAAATTGAAAAAATTTAATTTGGGTTGTCCCTCTCGTCAGTTTTCCTGGGAACCGACCGCTTGAACACTGGTCATGGATTGAGAAGCGCTGCCACCAATTTACTTAACCAAAGAATTCCATAAGCTTCTTATTCTCACGTCCATCAAAGTTGAAAATTTTCTTCAATTTCTGAGATTTACGCATTTCCCATTAGCCCTCGTCAAAAGATGGTAATTTAATATGGTAAATTGAAAAAAATTTAATTTGGGTTGTCCCTCTCGTCAGTTTTCCTGGGAACCGACCGCTTTGAACACTGGTCATGGATTGAGAAGCGCTGCCACCAATTTACTTAAGACAGAAATAGAAAAATCTGCTCTCATATACAATATTTTAACAGCGACCATATTGTTGCAAGGATGGCTAAGAAAGTAGATTTGGATCAGCTGGGTGCAGTAGATTTAATTCGACCTTGAAATCATGATCTTGGTGTTTTCTACGGTTTTCAATGCTGCAGAAAATTGAAAGATTTAGGGTTTTTATTGGGGTGTTTTAAATTCGTACTGGAGCACACCCTCGAAACTCCAGTGACTCCAAACTTGCTCATCGAAATTCCCCAAACCCGAAGCCATTAAAGCCGAATCGAGGGTTCGAAGTTCGTGCTAAAAGCCAGCACTAACGTACAATTGTGTACTTTGATCCGCAATGAAAACGAACGCTAATCTCGACAATTGGTAATCCTAGGAAGCTAATCCGAGCACGCGCCAATTCCGCGAGGGTTACAAATGAAGATTAATATTGTTAAAAGCTCGCTATCATCAAAAACGAGCATAAAATACTAATCTTCTAAAATTAACTTGAAAAAATTAATTTTTCGGAGGGTGCTCAGGGCGCGAGCTCTTACGCTATCTCGATGAAATGTGGCTCAGGGCTCATTTGAAAATTAAACAAGGAAGTAAGGGCAAGCATGCCATCCTTGACTGTCTTTACACACTAGATAGATCCATCTAAACTCTTTCTAATTTAAAATTGAGGCGCTCCGGGTAGGAAGGGCGAACTCGACAAAACGTAGTTTCGAGATATTCGCATTTTAAAGTTTCGGTTTTTACGTATTTAAAGGGGAAAAATGGCGAACTCAACATAAAAATGAGGCGTTCCGGGTACGAAGGGCGAACTCGACATCGGACAAATTTTTTTTTTTCATTTTCAGATTCTAGACCTTTTGAAGAATACACCCATGTAATTTTTATATTGAGTTTGCCCTTTTTTCCCCTTTAAAATACGTAAAAACCGATATGCGGCAAAGCTCTAACTGCGATATCCGAGCGGGTACGAAGGGCGAACTCGTATCCTAGTCCACTACACCCACTCCTTTTCCGGGAGCCCCACTCCTCTTGGAACAGCTCACCGCCACAAAAAAAATATATTATACATTTTGTGAATTAATAGTCGTAAAAAATATTCGAAAATTTTTAAAAAACCCTTTCCTCTATCATTCTATAAAATCTAAAATCTCGCCACGAAAATTCCAGAGAGTGACTTTTCTGTGGAGTTCGCCCTTAACAGAAAACTTTAAAATGCGAATATCCGAAACTACGTTTTGTCGAGTTCGCCCTTCGTACCGGAGCGCCTCAAATTATATGGGTGTATTCACCAAGAGGTCTAGAATCTGAAAATGAAACAAAACTGGAGGACCCATCCCCAAAAACCCGACGTCGAGGGTACCACAATAACTTCTTTAAGTTAAAAAAATTTGTCCGATGTCGAGTTCGCCCTTCGTACCCGGAGCGCCACAATTGAGCTTAAAATCGTCTTCAGAAACCATTTTGGATTGGCTCTATAACTCATTCCTGCTTCAAATTATTTTGGAGGACAAGATTTTGTGTAATTTCGGAACCAAAATTGTTTAAAGTATATTTAGATGTTTCTTAGATGACATCGATTAGAGTCCTCAATAATCACGTATGTTACATCAGGTGTTACATATCAATTTGTAGGTAATCAATTCAAATATAACTACCTTAACGTTTAAGGGCGTAAATTATGGTTTAGAAAAAAAATTATTAACGAATGGTTATAAAATGGAATTTTTTATTATGATCGTTGGTTTTGGAGGGTCGGAAGGGCAAAAACGTACACTTTCCCGGGGCTCGATAACTTATGGCATTGGCGTAAAATACGGCGTCGCCGGTCGAGTAATTGGGATAATTTAGTGTGCCGTAGGGGGGATTCCAACGCTCGGTTTACGAACACAGGATTCTGATTACTAACTCTCTCAATCACCAGTTAAAACGCCATTTACGCGCAAAAAAAGTTTAATAAAAAAGAAATCCATCATGTTTCGAGATCAAGGTGATATAGGTAAAAAGAAAATGGGATGAGGGAAAGGAAAAGTCTGAAAGATCCAGCAAATAACTGTCAGGGGGAGAGGTCTTGGCCGCCTTGAGAATCGTAATTGTCTCGGAGTCCCGGGAGGCAGGAAGATGCAGCATGCGGATCACGTAGGGATCAAAGCCTCGGCTTCTCTCCCTATTTGATTTACAAACCAAATATTGATTGCTAGGTGCGAGGATGCTCTGTTTTATATACCGTTACTTCATATTCCAAGACTTTGATATTTCCTCAAGAAAAATTTTTGTTCTCCACATTTAAGTTACTTTATAAAACTTCATTTTTTATAAAACGACCCTAAGATATTTTATCCCCAAATTGCATTCAGCACGCCAAGTCGTAAAATGCGCATTCTTATCACTTTGGTGCCATCCGCAGAAAAACCAAAATCGATTATTCTTTTTGACATTTAAAAATAAAGTTGAAATCACCTTTCAAAAGTACGTTCTCAGTTTCAGAGCTGTTATTGTGTAATAAATTATTTTGGGGGCTATTCCGTCCCGAGATAATAGAACTGGAATAATTAGACCCAGTTTGATATTCGGAACCCATTGAGGGCGGTAACGTTAAATCAACAGATTAACCATGGTCGTAAACATTTATTTTAACTACTAAGTACAACCGAAATGTTTTAATCATAAACTTTTTTCTCTAAAAAATAGAGGGCACATAAAGGTGTACCTCAGGGTACCCTCCTTGGCCCACAGCTAAGGTTTTAAAGAAGTTATTGTGATACCCCCCACGTTGGGTTTTTGGGGACGGGTCTTCCAGACCCCGGAGGGTCAAATCGAATATTGATCTACACCGATCTCAACTTTGTCTGTGGTTCCGGCCGGCCGTAGCATTTTTTTCCGGAACACTTTACCGCCACAGTTTTCAGCAGATTTTCACCAAATATTCACACAAATTTCTTTAGCCGGTGAAGAAGAATTTGTCCTTCCCCTTTTGTTAACCCCCCTCCCTTATATTTCTCCCTCCGTTATACTTCCCCTCCTTTAAATTTCCCCCTCCTTTAAGCTTCCCCACCTTTAAACTTCTCCGTTATACTTCCTCCTCCAATATACTTCCCCTTCATTATACTTCCCCTCCTATATTTTTACTTCTCTTTATGAAAGTTTTCGTTGGAAGCTCTTCAAAATAGTATTTTTCTTATGGAATCTGTAGGATAACAGGCTCCCTTTATAAGTTTTTTTTTTTTCTATTCGTTTGAAAGGAATTTTTTCATCTAAATAAATAAAAGAAGAAAAAAAAAACTGGGCAGTTTATTAAAAATGATTCATTTTATTGTAAATTGAGAAGTAAAACCTTTGAATTACTCGCTGGGCAGTATTTAAATTTATTTTGTACTTGTTTTGATCTCGTATGTTTTAGAAAGGTCAAGCAATCAACTAGTCAAGGGTTTAAAAAAAAGGGGGGTGGCTGATGTTGACGTTTGTTAAGAGAAAAGAGGCAATTTTTAGCGGGGACATCTTGTTCGGAAGGTTAAATTGGAAACTTGTCTTTCTACATCTCGCATTCATTCTCATTTCGGGAGAAAAAAGTAGGAGGGTCGACAAAGAAACTCGCACTCTTTCACCTCCATTTTCGTTCTCAGCCTCCCATGTTTTCGTTTTAAGCCAACATGTCCCGACATTAATTATTGTCAGACTCAGTCGCCGCAATTCGCCTCCACCCCTAGCGTCGGCCATAACCGCTGCCACCAAAAGGTTGCTACCTAAAAGTCAATCCTTTTAACCCCCATTTTTCTTTTCACTATAAAAATTTTTTATAAAATGTTCATTCTTATCATAAAACAGTGGGATTTGAATGGTAAATCTTCTCAGTATAATCCCGTTATAAACTGGCGGAAAACATTGCGGATTGATAACTTATCGATGGGGAACTTTTTGGGAAAATCGAAACAAATAGATCGCGTAATCCGGGTGTTAAAATCAATTGGATTTTGTAGCAATCACTCCTCCACCCCTGGCCTAGCGAATCAGGGCCGAAACCAACCTGTTTTCCTCCCATCCCCGACCATTAAGACCCCCGCACCGCCGCCATAGTCTCTATATTAACCCGACCGACCTGGTTATGCGGCAACAATTTCACCCTCTGCTGCAGACAATAACCTACCCCACCCACTCAGAACAGGACTTTAATAGCTGTTTTTGGTTCACCTGGGTTTTCATTGAGAACTATCTAAATTAAGGCACTTCAGGGATTTGTAAATTGGATAATCTTTAAGTTTTAAAAAAAACTGCAAACTGATCTCACTTCAGTATGGATTTTCTAGAAAAGCGAACATTGGAATTGATTCAAAGCCGATTCGAGGGAAGTAAAACCCTCGAACCCGTAGCCATATCCTAAGTAATCTCCTTCACTTCCCTCACTCCGTATAAATAATAATATCCCATCCGAAAACGGCGAAGATTTTCCCCGTAACGATATTACCCTGGACATTTTAACATGCCCGCCTTTTTTTATGCGCTGCCAGTTTTTATTTTCAAAAGGAGTTTCAAAAGCCACAAAACAAGGTTTTAAATTTTTGATGGGGTAAATTTTTGGCGGAAAAGGATGACATTTAAGGGCAGCGGCTTCATTAGCTAAATGGCAATCGCGACTGTTTTAATCACATTAGCCCCATATCAAGCTTCTCTTTTATTAAAAGCAAATCTTTTTTTAAAATATCTTTTTTTTAAGGCCCTAAGTGAGGCATAAAAGTTTAATAAGAGAGACATAATAAGATTCAGGTGTTTTGACTCAAGAGTTGGGGGAACCTTAATGTTTGCTAAATTCCTTGATACTTAGCCTCCCTCTGAGAGTTATAGCTATGACGCCGTTTTCGAGAAGTAAAATTATAGCGCCTGGTTATTACCTTTACTTTGCATATCTCCCTCATTTCTTCCTGATAAAGAAAATCATCGATACATTTTATGGAATAAAAAGTACTGGTTTGAAGAGCTTCCTACGAAAACTTCCTTAAAGAGAAGTAACAATATAGGAGGGGGAAGTATAACGAAGGGTACGTACAACGGAGGGGGAAGTATAACGAAGGGTACGTACAACGGAGGGGGAAGTATAACGAAGGGTACGTACAACGGAGGGGGAAGTATAACGAAGGGTACGTACAACGGAGGGGGAAGTATAACAGAGGTGGAAGTATAAGGGAGGGGGAAGTATAAGGGAGGGGGAAGTATAAAGAAGGGGGAAGTATAAGGTAGGGGGAAGAATAAGGGAGGGGACGTATAACGGAGTAGGAAGTTTATTTTTTTTTGAAAAATTTTCCGACTTTTTTTTTTTAAAAAGTGTCAAGGCAGAAATAATAGGATTTTTGGCCTACGGATGTGCCTCTCGTAATAAGTAGAAGTATGAAATTTCTCCCTACTAAAAAAATAATAATTAAAAAGTGGCAATTTTTTTACCCCAAAAATTCTTAAAAAATATAAGGAGTAATTGGTGAATATTTGGTGAAAATCAAACCAACGTTCCGGTCGCAGCTAATTTTTTTAAATTTCAAACCGCAATTTTCGAAATTCAAAAATCGCCCTCGTTGGTTTCTTCTTCTCCGACTAATGAAAATTTGGTGAAAATCGGTTGAAAATAGTGGTCGTGAAGTGTTCCGGAAAAATGCTACGGCCGGCCGGCACCACAGACAAAGTTGAGATCGGTAAAGGTCAATATTCGAATTGACCCTCCGGGGTCTGGAAGACCCTTCCCCAAAAGCCCGACGTGGAGGATGTCAAAAAAACTTCTTTTTGAGGAGAAGAATCTTTGGCCAGAAGAAAAACGTCGTGGAAAACGCCGAATAGCAAATCCAAAAAACGTTTTTCATTACTGTGGGAGAGATAGTATATTCAGAAATCATGCAAATCTTCCGAGGGAGCTGATATGTCCTAATCCGACCAAATTCTCTTGTAAGTGGTCTAAAATGAGTAGCCACCTTCTTTTTATTTTATCCAGTGCCCAATTACTAGAAAACGTGCCCATTTATCTATATGAGTTAAGAGTACCAATTATTTGAAACCACTGAGTAATGCACTTACTAAGGTGAACTAAATCGTTAAACACGCAGGCCGACCGCCTGGCAACCCCGAGTCCCTAACACCAATAAGCATAAATTGTCTGCCTAGCTAGTGGACCCTATTTCCGCCAGGCGGTCGAACTACAACTCTATCCAACATCAAAAATTTTAATTTCGCATGAAAATCTATCCAAAACTGGCTACCGAACTGAAAAAAAAAATGTTTATGTCGAACATAAGCTCAACTAAATGTGGATAAAATTGAAAGCTGAAAATTAATCTTGGTATAAGTGAGTTAAGGGTTGTATTAACATTGTTATAGCCGGATGGAATTTCCCAAGACCAATTCCCTGTCGAGGACGAACCTCTGTCACCGTTTCTAACTTGGTCTACCCCCTCATCCCCATCTATTCGATTAGTGAAGGGCATCCGAGTCTCTGATAGAGTCAATAATTGATCTATTACACTGATACCGTATAGGAAGTCAATTAGCTTTAACTAGCTATTGTTGAACATCTACTTCCAATCTCATCTTTAAACCCGAAATACAATAAAAAGTTCTAAATTAATTAATTTTACAATCTTTGAAGCCTTCCGGGAAAAAACTAGCGACGGACGGCCGGCATCTCAGACAATCTCATGATCGACAAAGATGCTAAATGGTCAGAATGAGGAAGACCCTCCCCTGAAAAACCGTTTTTGAAGGGTAATACAATAATTTATATATGCGAAAGTAAGAAAATCATTGATTTTGATTCTAATTTTTATTGCGTATATATTCCGCAAGAGGGGTGATCTATACAGGGTGTCCGGAAACACATGGCAAGCGTCTGGGAGAGCGTTAAAAAGTGGTTTTACGAAAAAAAGTTGAATGTAAACCCCCCTTAATTTAAATCAAAGAATTTGATGGTGTAGTTTAAAATCCGCCTGGATATACAGGGTGTCCCAGACACAACCTAACTTCGTTATTTCAAATGAGAACCCCTATTTTTTATTTCAGATTCGTAATCTACACAAAATTTTAAGTAGATTTAAGTACTCATATGACAATTTTGGACAACTTTTAAAAAATGTCAAATTTTACCGTTTTTTGCGCTAAAATCCGTTAAAATTGACCTAGGAGACTCGTTTTTTTTTTGATTCCACTTATTTTTTCCCGAAGAATCCAACTGTCTCAAATTTGAGCATCTTCGCATTCTGCATCACGAGATTTCGTCGCTAATGGCCTTTTTTCAAGTTAGAACCCAAATTTTTTGGTTCAGAAATGAAAATTAGCACTTGTTGAAAGGAATTTTTCTTTCGGACCACAAATTTTGAAAGAGCTACAGCGTCTTTTGTGTTTATGCATCAAAAATTAAAATTCCGTCAACAAATCGCTAATTTCCATTTTTGAAGTATGGAATTTGGAGTTAAACTTGAAAAAAGGCCATTAGCGACGAAATCTCGTGATGCAGAACGTGAAGAAGCATGAATTAGTTGGAATCTTCGGGAAAAAATTAGTGGAATTAAAAAAAACGAGTCTCCTAGGTCAATTTTAACGGATTTTAGCGCAAAAAACGCAAAAATTTGACATTTTTTAAAAGTTGTCCAAAATTGTCATATGAGTACTCAAATCTACTTGAAATTTTGTGTAGATTACGAATCTGAAATAAAAAATAGGGGTTCTTATTTGAAATAACGAAGTTAGGTTGTGTCTGGGACACCCTGTATATCCAGGCGGATTTTAAACTACACCATAAAATTCTTTGATTTAAATTAAGGGGGGTTTACATTTAACTTTTTTTCGTAAAACCACTTTTTAACGCTCTCCCAGACGCTTGCCATGTGTTTCCGGACACCATGTATACTATCAAATAATTAATTAACCAATAATGGAGGATGAAATTACTGTGATAATAGGAATCTCACGACGCGTTTAGGCTTAAAAAACCTCGTCAGGTGAGCTATTACCTCTATCACAATTATTTCTATATTTTCACTGTGCCTTTATCTCCGAGAGAGTTTGTGGATACAGCGGGAAGCCGGAAACAGTCTCCCTAAAGCTCACCGCCGCGCCGCGCCGCCACCGTTCTCTAAGAGATAGAGCCACTTACCACCTCATTATTGGTTTTTTTAATTTTTATGACAGATTTGTTCTACATTTACATTATAATTTTTATTGCGTATGTATTCCGCATGGGGGGGGGGGGGGGTGATTTTAGTATCAAATAATTAACCAATAATTGAGGAAGAAATTGCAGTGATAACGGGCATCTCACGACGCGTTTCGGCTTAAAAAGCCTCGTCAGGTGAGCTATTCCCTCTATAACGATCATTTCTATCTCTCCATTGTGCCTCTATTGCCTCGAAGTTCGGACTTACTCTTAAAGAAGATATAAGTGTTTCGAAGAAAGAAGAAAATTGACTATCTAGCTATAATCTAGTCTTAAAAATAAAGAGTTTCTGTTATTGAATCTGAATATGACCAGATTGCACATCCTGTATTTGACAGAACGAATCGACTCAGCATTTTCAAATATCGTGCATCCAAGTTCAATTTTCTTTATATTTTCATCAGTTTTCTCCATTGTGTATTTGAGTCTAAAAAAGTCTACAAAAGTGAAAATTCCCAAGTAAAATTAAAACTTGTATATCTCAGGAAGAACCTATTTTCTTAACACTCTCAGCGCGGGTCGATATATATATCGAGTAGAAAGTTCCTTTCCCTGGGCGGACTATTCGTTGGTCGATATATATATCGACCGTTCATGCGTCTTTTAAATAGCGATTTTCGATGCTTAAAACAGTGAATTTCGCACAACCGTTGACATACGTTAATTCTTAAAGGGTTTTTATACCTAAATACGGCCTTAGCTTGACTCTAGACCTTTTTCTTCATTTCGATTTTGACTTTCAAATTAGACAGTTGAACCAGCTACTTCACGGAGACGTTTTCAGTTCAATTTTGGATTATTTTTCTACTTTTTGACTGTAAGTTTTTTAAAATAATAATTTTTAAACTATTAATTAACTTATGATCACAACTTTTTGCCGTTTTTATTAATATTATATAGCTTTTAGACCAAAAGAGTAGAGAAAACCAAAAGCGTTCCTTCTCACAATGGGACCTGTTACCATTAATTTCGGGTAATTTCTTTAAAAACTTATTAATTTTTTGTTCTATTAAGTTAAATTAAACACAAAATTATTTATTAGGTACAACGATCATAAGTTAAAATCATTTTTTTAGTATAATTTTAAAAAAAAGGAAAGACTTCCGAGCGGTCAAGAGCAGTGGCGAATTCGGAAACTAAAACTTTGAACGGTAGCAGTTCGTTCTATGTTTCACTCTAAAAACAAGTTCGTTACTTTTTACCTTTTCCAACTTTATTAAGGCCGAAGATTCATTTAGTTTTTTTAGTAGATTTTATTCAAAATTATTCACTTTTATTAATTATTTTAGTTTTTGCACTTAGAAAAAATAAATAACTACTTACCCAATTTTTCTAAAACAGCATTAAATACCTATTTTCAAATACTTTTCATTATGGTAGAGATCCGCGCTGTTTTTTTTCTATAAAAAATTTTTTTAACGGTTTTTCCCTCCAGGTCATTTCACCGGATTTGAGATAATCTTTACCTACTTACGTATTAAGTTTTGACAAAAAAATCGTTAAATTAACTAAAGTTTCCTTTCTAATCCCAACGGTTTTTTCGGGAATCCCAAGCCGTTACAAATGGCTAGTGACTTAATTTTTTATTATTTTTCATCAGAAAAGCAATTTTGAATAATTTGAGTAGGTGCCATAAATATTTCGCACCCGTGAAAATGTATCCACACGAAAATATATAACGAGCAAATGTAATAATATAAAAAAAAATAACTTCTTTAAGGAAGTTAAAATTAAGCTAATGGCTAAAAGTAATAGGTTGACCACTTAGAGAAGTTGATCCTAGTAACAGTTCCAAAATGGTATGAGAAGGGGAAAAACATTGCGGGATTGCCTACAAATCTGATCTTTTGTGAGGGACAATTAAGCCTTATTTTGGCATAATTAACATGCCAAATTAATTTTATACTTCATTATTAATGTTTTTGGAGGTAATTAAGTAGTTTGACGAAAAAAAATTTTCCCGCCCCAGGGTGAGATTTGCCAGTTGGGCTTGCCGCGCTGAGAGTGTTAAATTACCATTTTTTGAAAAGCACTTTTAAAGGCGATTAAGAAAGGTTTAAGTTGTCTACCCTGTATATCGAACAATTTTCGGGATATTTGAGTCTGAAGCTGAAAGACTGAATATTTCCCGAGTAAAACTTAAAACGCTGATATCTCTGGAACAGCTGGACCGATTTTCTTAAATTACCGCTTTTGGAAAGCTCTTTTAAAGGCGCTTCAGAAAGGTTTAAGTTGTCTACCCTGTATAACAAACAATTTTCGGGATATTTGAGTCTGAAAGACTGAATATTCCCCGAGTAAAACTTAAAACGCGGATCTCTCTGGAACAGCTGGATCGATTTTCTTAAATTACCACTTTTTGGAAATCTCTTTTAAAGGCGCTTAAGAAATGTTTAAGTTGTCTACCCTGCATATCGAACAATTTTCGGGATATTTGAGTCTGAAGCTGAAAGACTGAATATTCCCCGAGTAAAACTTAAAACGTGGATATCTCTGGAACAGCTCGACCGATTTTTTTAAATCCCCACATTTTGAAAAGCTCTTTTAAAGGCGCTTCAGAAAGGTTTGTTGTCTACCCTGTATATCTAACGATTTTCGGGATATTTGAGTCTGAAGCTGAAAGACTGAATATTCCCCGAGTAAAACTAAAAACGTGGATATCTCTAGAACATCTGGACCAATTTTCTTAAATTACCATTTTTTGAAAAGCTCTTTTAAAGGCGCTTCAGAAAGGTTTAAGTTGTCTACCCTGTATATCAAACAATTTTAGGGATATTTGAGTCTGAAAGACTGAATATTCCCCGAGTAAAACTTAAAACGCGGATCTCTCTGGAACAGCTGGACCGATTTTCTTAAATTACCACTTTTTGGAAATCTCTTTTAAAGGCGCTTAAGAAATGTTTAAGTTGTCTACCCTGCATATCGAACAATTTTCGGGATATTTGAGTCTGAAGCTGAAAGACTGAATATTCCCCGAGTAAAACTTAAAACGTGGATATCTCTGGAACAGCTCGACCGATTTTTTTAAATCCCCACATTTTGAAAAGCTCTTTTAAAGGCGCTTCAGAAAGGTTTATGTTGTCTACCCTGTATATCTAACGATTTTCGGGATATTTGAGTCTGAAGCTGAAAGACTGAATATTCCCAGAGTAAAACTTAAAACGCGGATATCTCTGGAACAGCTGGACCGATTTTCGTAAATTACCACATTTTGGAAAGCTTTTTTTATAGGCACTTCAGAAAAAATTAAGCTGTCTACCCTGTATATATGTTAATTGGCCCAAAGACAAGATGTTTACGATTCTTTTTAATTTAAAAAGCAGAGGTTGTTTATCGTTATCGACTTTGGTCTATAAGAAAAAAAAATTTTTATAACCCTTCAGATTTTATTATTACTACAAGGAATAAAACTGTGGCGGCATATAGACTGGCGCCTAGTTTATGACGTCCTTCGGTTATATCTCGGAAAATCGAACTAAAAGATAAAAATAACTCAATCAGTTTTTTAATAATTTCATATGCCGCAACAAGGATTTTTTTTAGATATAACCGAAAGGTGGAGATAACGTTTATGAATAGCTCCCCCCTTTTCAAAAGGCTAATCCGAGTGTAGGTGGGGGAGGATGAGGTTCCGACTTATCTAACGTGTAAAGTGTAAACACAATTTCAATAGGGCGTTATCAAACTCCGGGAGCTCAGAAAAACGGCCCCTTTCTCCGGGAGGGTTGTCGGGAACACCGAAACCCACACCTCCCCCGGACAATCCTTTTTCTCCCCCTTGAAATCCTTGCAAAAAAAAAAGGCACCGAACAAAAAAATTTCAACTTTATCGTTTTAATTCAGAGGATTAAGAAGTTGAGCAATATATCAGCCGGCCCTCCGCTCCGACGCTGAAGGAGATTAGCAAGAGTTATTTCGCTAAGTTTTCCTTTACTTTTAACCCAGAGCCTTTTCACTCATGAATTGCACTCTGCGCTGCTTTTTAAAAAAAATAAAATTTATATAGAATATATTAAAACATAATAATATGGCTATAAAAAATAATTAATTACAAAATATTAATTTTTATGTAGATTTTTTAAATTTTTTTTATTTACCTATGTTTAAATTATATGATAGAATGGATACGCATAAAAGAAAAAAAAAAAAATAAAATAAAAATAGCAATAATATTTCATCGTTTTTTTTATCAAAAAGTTATTCCGGTACCGGGAATCGAACCCGAGCCTCCTGGGTGAAAGCCAGGTATCCTAGCCACTAGACCATACCGGAGTTATTGAGATGGAGCCCAAAAGATATACTTAGTCAAAAGTAAAATAGAATGCGTATTTAAAAACCATACATGGGGGTTATAAAAATAGCTTATCTTCTAGGAAGTTAAAATTAAATTATTTAGTTTGTGGATACAATACATATGAAATATAAAATATAGTCAGAGTCAAATCGTCGCGTTAGTTCTAACACCGGATACGTCATTTTTTATCAATTTTGAGTTAGGCATTATTTCTGATGGTAAATTTTGTGGAGAATCGAATTCCGTTGGTAGTTTAACCGCAATACCAACAGAAAACGCATAGTTCACGATTTAGCCAACAGGTGATGCATTGATTCCAATGAGAAATTAATCCGTGTTTTGGCTCTCCTGAAAAATGACTTGTCCGGAGTTAGAATTAACGCGACGAAATACAACATTCCCCACACAACTTCTTTATTTCTTTCTAATTAGTGGTGATGAACCATTACACAATTGGTGACCCACGACGAACACGAACACGAACACAGCGATGAACAACAAGGTACATAATATTTTCACTCTCTACAAAAAAAGAACGAGAATAGCTTCCGGCACGTTTTAACTACCCATCGACGGCGCGATTCTTCACTCATCAGCAGTTCCGCATCTCTTCGACCCGCTGAATTGGTGGAATTTTCGACCTCGGAACGAACGCGACACTGACGTCACAGCTCGACAGTTCGCGTTCCAGCATTGACACATCATCGCTCGACACACAGCACCTCAGCCCTTCACTCTTCTTTTCTCCGTGGGGGGGTTATGTGGGTACACAAGGGGGCACACATCTCGTCCGAAAGTATTCTCGTCCTAAAAATATGTGTAAAGTAAAAATATTTCTAAAAATTAAATGAAATTTATTCTCATCCGAAAGCATTCTCGTCCTACTGTCTTCTCGTCCTGAAACTAACGTACAAAAATTGCTGCGTCTGAGAAATACGGCAGCGCTTCACCCCAGAAAGTCACGTTCGGTTTGTTTGTTTATTTTTGCGAGGATCAGCTCGTTTTATGACACTAGGGGGTTAATTTTTTTCCTCTCGCGAGGATTTACTCTCCCTGTAGGCGGCCCCGGGATGGATGATGAGCTCGGTAGACGCAAAAAGGAGTTTAAAACTTGCTTGGGTGAAACGCTGCCGCATTTCTCCGACGCAGCAATTTTTGTACGTTAGTTTTTAGGACGAGAAGACAGTAGGACGAGAATACTTTCGGACGAGATAAAACCTCGTTTTCTTATTAATTTTTTACTTTTGATTTACGATACTTTTTTTTTCTAAAACATTAGACATATTTTAGAAAAGAATTGAAATGGAAACGTTGTAATGTGACACCAAAAGCTATTCAGATTGATATTTTGTTTTATATGAGATATAAATTCAAGTTATATTTCATAAAGACCAATTTTCTTTTTATAACCGGGATATAATCGTAAAAAAAAATGATATATGGAAGAAAGGGAATAGGTAAGGGTGATTGATAAAGACATATTGGAAGACGTATGATCTATATTAGACTAATGGGAAAGGAAGTTAAAGGGGTTTTTCTTGGGTATTGTGTAACATGCGGAGGATGACTACCCTCGAACCCTTCGCCTTTCCGCCCACCCGTTCGACCCCGTCTACCGCAACTCGAGTCCATCACGAGATTGAATTAGGGACCGGTTTCATTACGAAGAAAAACCCCAGATGGATGGTCGCGACCCCGACCTTACATGACCGTTCTACTCTATCTCTGTAACTGTTCAAATCAAATAAGCCTTCTTCGATATAAAAAAAGAATGGGATTAAAAAAAAAAGCTGATTAATGATACTTTTGACATGAATTATTTATTTTAAAGTAAATTAATCTCTTTCTTAGTTTTTTATAAGTTCCTTCCATGATCCTTAGAAGCCTTAAGGGCTGTGTGGGAACCACAAAACGTATGAGGCGCTCCGGGTACGAAGGGCGAACTCAACAAAACGTAGTTTCGAGATATTCGCAAGTATTATGTTAGGGGCGAACTCAACAGAAAAGTCATGCCCTGGTATGGGAAAAGGAGTGGGGGTTGTGGACTATTATGTGGAGTTCGCCGCTCGGATATCACAGTTAGAGCTTTGCCGCATATCGGTTTTTACGTATTTGAAAAAGGAAAAAAGGGCGAACTCAACATAAAAATTATATGGGTGTATTCACCAAGAGGTCTAGAATCTGAAAATGAAAAAAAAAAATTTGTCCGATGTTGAGTTCGCCCACAGGTCTTAGGATCCTTAAGGATCAAAATCACCCTTGGTATCGATCCTGAGGTAAAGTCCTCGCCATTTGTTTTTGCAGGAATACCTCACGGCTTAGCATGCAGCTACTTGTGGAATGTTTAGAAAATTTAGAGATGGAGGTTCGTGTAATTTAAATCCTTAAAAGCTTGCCAATATCCTCTGCATTTTGTAGGTGTTCCCTATGTTTTCCCTGCTCCGGTGGCCATTGTTTAACCCTTTCAATACCGCAGGCGACTATAGTTGCCATTCGCGCTTTTCGTTTGGAGACCGCAGGCGACTTTAGTTGCCCAGCGCCAGCGGGAAGCCTCTCTAAAAAATGTAATACCTTCTTTTCCCGTGGCGCTAGCGACATGCAAAAACTGGCAATCTGTTGGGGAAGAAATGAACTACGTGATGATCGCATCACTCGTCGCTTTCTGTGCTTTGCTGGGCGCTGGGAGCGGTCGGGGAGAAGTGAGGGGCAAAGAGAGGAAAAGTGCTGCCCCAGTAGCGCAGAGAATCCGGCGTCAGATGCGGAGCCTTCCCCGGAAAATTGAAATCCACCGAAAGTATGTTTTTCTGTGATCCGGACGCCAATCAGATTATCTACTGAAGGAATTGCAATAATTTCCTTTTGAGAAAGAGTAATTTATATAATTTAAAAATAAATTAGGTGCTTGTAAATCAGAAGGAGTCTTAAGAATTTATCAAAGGAATCCAATTTCTTAGACGCCATTAATTACATCGGGAAGGATGTCTTGTCCTGAAAATGTAATTGTACAAGTACAATATTTGTTCGACACAATCAAAACTTCTCGAGTTTCGCTTGTCCAAGTTCCGTAGGCCTCTGAGAAAGGGCTTAAGGACGAAGGGTAAGAAGGAGGGGGTCGCTTCATTTTACATTTTTCGTGCGAGAGCAAACAGTTACGTTGTTCACCAAGCGGTCTCGGAGCCTGGGGAACAACTTGTACAAGTACGAAACTTAAACTAGCTCCAGCGTCTTAATTAAGAGGTAAGTAAGGCTCTTCCCTCTCACCCCTAAAGTCAAAAGGAGGGGAAAACTCCTTCCGCAAAGACTTACCCGCTCTAGGGGAGTTTTAAGACGTGTGCTGGAAACGGAATGAGGAGCGAATTAACTTTTAATACGAGCTTAATATTTGTCAGAGTCTTAGCCCAAAGGACTCTCATTAACTAAGTGCTTTGCAAATTACAATCAATATTCTCTTTTTAATTTTTATAAAATCTAAAAATTCACTTCCTTGTTGATTATGCTGACGCTTGACCAATTAATGGACAGCTGTCACTCCCACAAGGATTAAACGATTTGTAAAACAAGAAAAAGTATTACAAGTTTTCTACTTTGGGCTTAGTGTGCCAAACGGAATAAAGCGGGTTTCCCACGGGGATTGTAAAAAGAGTACGAATACGTCAATTGAGATCGAAGGAAGATCTTTTTATAATGGCTAAGAAGATTAGAGTCGCTTCCAATACAGAAAGATCATTTTGTATCTTATAAATCGATTTAGAATATAATATAAAATCTGGATTATTTAAAAACTATTTAATAAAATTCTAGTTTTTGCATGGATAAAACATAATGAGCAATGAATATGTATGGGGAACATCTTAGGTCATCAATTAAAAAGGGGCAACGCCTTCTACAACAAACCGCTTCGGTCGTTTAGTGTTATTAAAATTGGTTAACGACGAAGGGAGAGATGAAAAACGCTTTCGGGCCCATTAGTCGCCCGAGTAAGGTGACACTCAATTAAAAATGATGGGGAGATGATTAATGCACCGCTATGCGAATTGGAGGGCTTTGGAAGAGGGGAGTGTGAGAGACTGGAATCGAGAGGGTGTCATTTAGGGGTGCCGGAGAACAATAAAAACCTTTTTTACGGTTTTGTTATGTAGTTTTCAACTGTCTTACAACTCCGGTATCGTAAAACCCCTTTTTACCCCGCGGGTGGGCCCTTCATTCAATTCACAACACTCCCTTCAGCCCTGGACGTTCCAATTTGATACATTTTACTTCTTTATAATTCCTTTAATCTTAAAAAGGGCTTTTCAACTCCATAGCTTCTAAAATACAGACAAAAAATTTTCTTTCCTTAAGACAGTCAAGAGCCTCCTCATTTCAAGCTTTTTTCCTCGAAATTACGGCCAACGAAAGATCTGTTCACCAGATTTCGGTCGTTTTCTTGAATTTTTCAGACAAAAGACTCATTTTTTTCTACCTTTGGCTGTGACGTTAAAAAAAAAAAAATAAATAAATAAATAAATAAATAAATAAAAGTGAGAGAAAGATTTTTTACTTTTGAGCGATTAGATTTATTTCGTGATTGATTTATTACATATTATGGTTGGTGAATATAATTTACTGCGAGTTATAATACAGTTATGGGGATGATTGGAAGCATGTTAAATGAACTATGACATTCAATTAAATCTTTCAGACTATTGATATTTACATTTTAATTTTTATTGCGTGTGTATTCCACAAAGGGGTTAATTTCACTATCAAACAATTATCCAATAATAGAGGAAGAAATGACTGTGATAACGGGTATCTCACGACGGGTTTCGGCTTAAGAAGCCTAGTCAGGTGAGCTATTCCCTCTATCACAATCATTTCTATCTTTTCACTGTGAACCTATCTCCGAGAGATTCAGTGGATACAGCGGGAAGCCGGAAACAAACCGTCTCCCTAAAGTTCTCCGCCGCCACCGTTCTCCAAGAGATAGAGCCTCTCACCACCTCATTATTATAGGATCCAATCTTATGAGTGAGGTTAAAAGGGAAAAGAAATTACAATGATATTTTAGTTTTATTACTTTATTTCAACACAAATAAATCCTAACTTTAGTCTTCACTTTCTTCTATTCTCTTCACAAAACTCAATTCTCAAAATTCTCTCAATCAACTTCTCGGATTCTTCACAAAAAAATATCGACACTCAACTCTCACATGGCACTCTCTCTCTCTCTACACAAACTAAACTCATCCGCCATACTTCTTCAGTCCTGCCAACATGATGATCTTAAATTCCCACATTACTGGTTTTTTAATTTTTATGACATATTTGCTGACTTGGCATTACAATTCATGTGATAGAGGGAATAGCTCACCTGACGAGGTTTTTTAAGCCGAAACGAGTTGTGAGATACCCGTTATCACAGTCATTTCTTCCTCTATTATTGGTTATTTACTATCGATAATTTATATTTTGTAGTTTATTTTACTTTTACTATTTTTGAGACCTTTGAAAGTGGAACTTTTATAAAATTATGCTTAAAAACTATTTCTCTAACGCATGATCAAGCTTACCTGGCATTCGGCCTTCGCAGAGGAGAAAAAACGGACGGCGACTGGCCCCGCGTTTTGGGAAGGGAACTGTGCAAAAACCAGTCAACCTCCCATGTCGCCTCGGTGACGTCATCAGGTTTTCTATAACCTAACGTTACCTTCCTACACGAGGCCGAGGGTGGTTACAGATTAGTTTTGTAAACTTATTTCAGCGAAATGACTGCTGAGAATTCAAAAAATGATTTGCCATGTCATTTGTTCCAGTGGTCCGACTCCCTAGCTTCAAGCCCTTCCCCACGCAAAGGCATACCCTAAGATCCGGGCTTTTAGGACATGGAACCCTCCTTCGCAACTAAAATGATCCCAAAACTCCTTAGCCCGGAAAATATAATCAAAATCACTTTTAACAGTATTTTCATCGTTTTGCGACCAATTGTACCGCCAGTTACCGATTCTTCAGTATTTAGGTCATTTCTCCACAGTGAAATCAGCATTTTTTGGGTGGTTTTCTAGGTTTTTACGCAGCGAAACTGGATTTTCAGGCGTATTCCTTTGTCTTTTGACCGAGAATCTTTTGTGCTTTCTGAGAAGCTGGCTTTTTTGTTGGATAACCTATGATGAATATAAAAGTGAATTTTTTTGTATAGAGAGTTTGCGTGAAAGGTATATTTTCTTTTAAAAAAAGGAGTGGGTATATTTATACATGTGGAATATCTCCCTTCTAACTGGTGGTTCTTTAACATTCAACTCCCGTCTGGGAGGCAATCCCTTGGCGGGGAAAAATTATGCAGTTTGAAAAGTCACTTTTGGAAGGTATGAAGAAAAGGGGAGAGTGAGAAAAAGTACTCCGGGAACCCCCCCGACTACCTGACAGCCACCCTCAGACACACATACTCGCTGTTATCACCTTCCTCCTAGCTTTAGTTGACGACCGTGAGATGACGGCAGCGATGATGATGATGATGACACCTCGTAAATCACCGGGATCCCCACCCCCCTTCCGTACAATACCCTCAAGTTTCTCTCTAACAGCTTTAACAAGAAGAAAAGGCCTTTATTGTTTCCAAGAGACAAACATCACTTCCGCTTCAATCTTCCAAACTCCTGCCACTTTTCTGAAGTCAGAACTCAAATTGTATTTTTTTTTCTCTTATGAAACTTGTGAGTGATTTTTTATTGCTTGTTTTCCTATATTTTCTTCAAACTCGCAATTTTCTAGTAAACGTGATTTAAGGTTACAGAATCTTCAGCCACTGCTGCCACCAAAACTTCCATTTACAACAATCAAATCCTGGGTGTCTCAAAAATCAATGAATACGCCCAAAGACACCGTAAAACCGGATAAAACGCAAGAACAAATGAGGCGCTCCGGGTACGAAGGGCGAACTCGACAAAACGTAGTTTCGAGATATTCGCATTTTAAAGTTTCGGTTTTTACGTATTTAAAGGGGAAAAAATGGCGAACTCAACATAAAAATTATATGGGTGTATTCACCAAGAGGTCTAGAATCTGAAAATGAAAAAAAACTGGAGGACCCTTCCCCAAAAACCCGACGTCGAGGGTATCACAATAACTTCTTTGAGGAAGTCAAAAAAATTTGTCCGATGTCGAGTTCGCCCTTCGTACCCGGAGCGCCTCAAATGGATATAAAAAAATGAGGTTTCTAGAATCCAAAAAATGTATAAGGAGCACCGGCAAAAATTTGTTACCCATAAAAATATTATTGCTTAAGAAGTTTTTATTTCTTTCCTTTTAATGCAGTTCGGCACTATTAAAATTCCTTTCTTGTTTTCTAACTAAAGAGAAAGAACTCGATATTAAAGAGGAGGGATCTAAATAACAGAATTTATCTTCCCATGGCACATTCTACTGCGCCAGTTCTAATCCCTAACAATTAAACTGGATATAAAGAAGAGAAAGCCCGGAATTAGAAGCGGTCGAAAAAGAGGGAGGAAAAACACAGATTCGTTAAAAGCTTTGAATTTACTTTTCAAGCAAAAGCAATATTTTAACTCTTTTTTTGCGAAAAAAACAGTGAATTTTGAAGGAAAGATGTTGAAAGACATTGAAATCCTTATAGAGAGGAAAAAGAGTTTCTATTCCCAGTTAGGCCGTTACTTGTAGACTAGAAACTGTAATGTAATTCTCGAATGGGACACGTTTCCTTTTGTTCAAGTCAGCACTCGAGTTACCTCAGGAGCGGATTCGTAATTGCGAGCTCTTCCCTGAATGCAAGACGAGTCCAAGTAAATCAACTTATTTACAGATCCGGTAAAATAAAAGGACAAAAATTGATGGATTTCTTTTTAACAACTTTTTTTAAAAACCTTTAAAAAGACTCTTTTCAATTGTAAAAAGTTGGACGTCAGGCCTTTTGAAAGAAAAAAAAAATCCGTTTTTTTCTTTTTTCGCATCAATTCTTAAGATTGATCGTAAGAAAAGGTACGCTAAGGAAAAGACAGGGGGGAAAGAGGAACTTTATCTATTCGCAAGTACTTTGAAGGCTTACATGCTAAAGAGAACGAAAAAAAAAAAGAAGGCAAAGTTTTCAGCTGGTAACTTTATCGAAGATTTTGCGATAGGTGACGTTTTAAATTTCCATAGTATTCGTTCAAAGTTTTTTTTTTTCCTCTACCATCCTATATTATTCTTATTGATTTCAAACTTTTTTTTACCATTCTATCGTTTGTAAAAAAGAATTTCCTATTGGCAAAAATATTGTTCAATATAAATTAACAATGCCTAGTGGCTCAACCTATTGGGGAACTGTGGCGGCTGTGTTATTTCTGGCTTCCCGCTTTGTCTATGAAGTCACTTAAAGGATATAGTTACAGAAAAAAGTGAATATTAATCAAAGATGCTTTTTAAGTCGAAACGTGAGGTACCCTTCATCACAGTAGTATAAATCTGATATTTAAAATATTGTAGAAGTTTATCTGGTTCTGAGAATTTTTGTGATTAGTTTTTCGAAATTCGATGCAAAGAGGGGAAGAGAGAAAAAAAAATTTAATCAAATGTTTGTAAAGAGTGGAATAATGTCTGGTTTCGATTGAGACCTGGAAATAGATGAGATGGGGGTTTATCTCGGTTAGGGAATTTCCGTTAACGTAAGTCGTTAGTGGACAATGTTGACTTCATTTGCCTTCTATCAAGAATAGGATCAATCTTAGTGTACGGGAAAATTGGCTCTGTCACCCCCCTTTTCGGGAGAAGAGCGTTCAAACGACTGTTCTTATTGCTTTTGGCTTAAAGGGAAATAAGATTGATTTTTTCGTCCCTCTCTCACTCTCATGTGAAAAAGAGGGGCTGTTAAAACGAGTTTAAGTGTATGCTTATTATTAAAAAAAAATCTTCTAAGGCTTGGGAAAGAATAACACTATTAAGGATGGAGCTCCTCGAGCGCAGCTTCCTAAAAAAAAGAAGAGTTTTTATTATGAAGAAACGAGGAAAGCAGCACCCCAAACAATAATTTTTTCGAACAAAAATACGTGAAAAATGCGTTTCTAACCCTTGAAAAGATATCCTATAAATAAATAAATATCCAGGAAAAGTTGGGTTAATCACAGCTTCTTCTTATGAAACCCAAAAAACCTCCCAAAATTAAGTTTTTTTAAAAGGTTTTCTGGGCAATAATAAATAAGAAGCAAACTAGGAAAACGAGTTAAAATTTGGTGAAAATCTTCTGAAGAAAAATCTAGAAAAAAAAAAACCTTAAAATAATGTAAAAAAGGGATTTTTGTCCATAATTTACTCGAAAAGTCCTGAAAATTCACTCATAACAAGTTTTACCAATTCTAACCTTTTTCTAAGTTTTTTCAAGAAATTTTTTAATTTTTTTTGAAAAATTTTCCGAGTTTTTTTTTTTTCCGAGTTTTCTTTTTTAAATTTGCGTTTTTTTTTTTCGAAAAATTTTCTAAGAGTCTAGGTAGAAATAATGGGGATCTTTGGCCTACGGACGTGCCTCTCTTAATGGGTACACGCATGAAATTTTTCCCTACTGAAAAAAATAATCATTTAAAGGTGGCAATTTTTTTACTGTAGTAAGTAATTGGTGAAAATTTGGTGAAAATCGTACCAACGGTTCGGCCGCAGCGAATTTTTTAAAATTTCAAACAGACATAATCTCCGTCATTTTTTCGAAATTCAAAAATCTCTCTTGTTACATTCTTCTTCACCGGCTGAAGAAATTGTGTGAAAATTTGGTGAAAATCAGTTGAAAACTGTGGCCGTAAAGTGTTCCGGAAAAAAAATGCTACGGCCGGCCGGAACCACAGACAAAGTTGAGATCGGTGTAGATCCATATTCGAATTTAGCCGACGTGGATGGTATCACATTAACTAAGGAAGTAAATATCATGGATTTGTTGTATAATACATGGTTTCTCGTCGAAAAAATTGAGAAAAACATAAAAAAAAAACAGGTAAAAAGTGATTTTTTATTCAAAAACTGAGAAAACCCTACCACAAGTATCAAGGGGTTCTTTAAAACAAAAACTATAGAAAACGTCCAAAAATTTATAAAAAACAAAAGGGGCTCTCAAAGTTTTGTGGCAATTGAAACACCTGGTTTTTAGCTAAAATTAAGGTTTCTTTGCTTAAGAAAATAACGAAAATCTATGAAAGTAATTTTTAACGGTGCTTTGAAAAATATTATTGTTGTTGGAACCTTGTTTTTTTGAAGTCAACAATTAATGGATGAAATCTTTTATTTTATTGGCATCGCTGTTTTTTGGCAAATGATGATGTGAAAAAGTCTTTAAATTAATTTGATTGTTTTAACATTCGTTTGTGTAAACGGAGAAGTCAATGTACTTGGTTTAAAAGGGAAAAAGGGAAGCGAAAGGGCGCAGGGCAGAAACCGGGAAACTCCGAAAGTTCCCGATCCTTCCCAAATACGAAACCGACTGTTTACATTGTGTCATCCAATATAAATATTATACAGTAGGGGGGTAAAAAAACCCTTTTCAAATACGGTGATCTTTAAAATAAACGAGTTGGACGAAATCGTAAACGAGTGCCTTATTCCCCGTGTGTTTTTATTCGTGTTGTCAAGGATACCTCGGACGTTCAGGATTTTCCACCCGACTCTTCCCCACGGAGGTAAGCTCCGCCATTGTTGTTTTGAATAACACGTGTCGGTAGGTTTCGGTACTTCTTATCATAGGAAAAACCTTGTTATCACCCCTTTTGACTCTCCTCCCTTTTTTCAAACCTAAACTAAACCCCGATCACCCTCCCTCTTTACCCGTCCCTTTACCCGAATCGGAAAATCAATACCCTACTTTCATATTGACCCATTGTTTTATAGTCCAATTTAATATTTTTTATTATTTCATTTTTATTCACATTTTTCTTTTTTTGAATCGTAAAAGGTTAAAACATATAAAGTTCTTTATTTTATTTCGATTCTTTCTTTATACACGTGCTCCTTATTCTATTTACATTTTTATAGATGCCATATCTAAAATAATTTAAAAAAATTTTTATGCCAAAAAACTCCATATTCCTTTAGCTACAAACGTGAAACCAGCAGAACACCTAAGAATTCCCGGTACTGTATATACAGTATAAAATTCTTTTAATAAAAATTTCCATTTTATTTCTTAAAAGGAGCGTTTTTTAATAAAATCATTTGATATTGTTTTTTAATTTTTAATACCTTTAGACATTAAGTTTTAATAAAGCAATAGATCGCTTTGTATAACGGTTTTATCCGCTGTTTCAACATCTCCGGTATGGTCTAGTGGCTAGGATACCTGGCTCTCACCCAGGAGGCTCGGGTTCGATTCCCGGTACCGGAATAATTTTTTTTATCGAAATAACTTCACAAGTACGTAATTTTACTTGCTTGTGTAAGTTGTAATTTTTTTTAAATTTAAATTTTACATATTTCAAATTCCATAAAATAATTTATTTTTAGTAAAAATGAGCTTATAATAAGTATACCTATATTTATTTTTATTTTTTCAGAAGTCGGAATGATTAAAATTATTCTTGAAATAAATTATTTTAAAACTCATCGAGTTTAGTTCTTTTCTTAGTGAGAAAGCCATTTGAACTTTTGAAATTAAATTAATCTCAATTTTGAACTTTTGAGAGCTTTATGTTCAATTGCATTATGCCGAAACGCATTATGGTAACTACAGATTAAACTAACTAACTACAGATTTTATATGTCGAAATGCAGATTTTTTTTATGCTCAATCTAGCATTCTTTTTTGACTTTTACAAGTTTTTCATCGATGGCATTGTTTAAATTCAACGTGGTTGAATTTAACCCATTCAATACGGAGAGCGCGTAAACGCGCTTATCGAACCTTTCCCAATGACTGAGAGCGCGTTTAAGCGCTCTCCCTACCCTTCGCCAGTGACTGACCGCGCTAAAACGCGCTCTTCGCCTGTACTTTTCTAAAGGCATTCTCTCGCTCCAGTCGTTCACGAAAGTTATTTTTCCGATTCTCCGTGATGCAATAGAGTCCAATAAAGATAACCCCATTCGCCGTTTTTACCTCAGATTTTTTGAACGATTTTTTGAATGACTGAGAGCGCTTTTAAGCGCTAAAAAACTGTACCTGTAAACTTTCTAAGAAAGTTTGGTTTATCAGGCCCCAAAGCACGCGCAAGTAGTAGGCTGTTGCGGAGACAATGGAATTGTAGAGTCGGATCCATATTTCTCGTTTATCCATCTTAAATTTCTTCTTCGGCGACAAGACGTTTGCTAACGCTGCTTGGCTGTCGTAGGGCCGTTTTTGCATGTTCGCTGCCAAGCACAGATGGGGTGAGAGTGAATCCTGGATCATTTTTGCTGACAATGTCAAAGTTGTACATGTAGACGAAATTCAGGGCTTTCTTCAGCTGTCCTCCTTTTCTGAAGATCATAATTTTCGTTTTTCCTGCATTAACCTGTACTTTTTTGACTCTGCAGTAGTCTTCAAGTGATTTAAGCTTTTTCTGGACGTCGATTATGGAGTCACCAAAGATTACAGTACTTCTACGTCATATGCGTAGAAGAGTGAGTTGATTTCCTGCTTCCCATTTATATCAAGTCCTCGGTGGCCTTTTGACTTAAGAAAATAGTCAAAATCAGAGATAAAGAGCTTTTTTCAGAATTATGGGGATGTTTAAAATTGAGGCGCTCCGGGTACGAAGGGCGAACTCAACAAAACGTAGTTTCGAGATATTCCCATTTTAAAGTTTTGTGTTACGGGCGAACTCAACAGAAAAGTCATGCCCCATGGAATGGGAAAAGGAGTGGGGTTGTGGACTAGGATATGGAGTTCGCCCTTCGTACCCGCTCGGATATCACAGTTAGAGCTTTGCCGCATATCGGTTTTTACGTATTTTAAGGGGGAAAAAAGGGCAAACTCAATATAAAAATTATATGGGTGTATTCATCAAAAGGTCTAGAATCTGAAAATGAAAAAAAAAATTATCCGATGTTGAGTTCGCCCTTCGTACCCGGAGTGCCTCAATCATTCTTAAAAAAAACTCAAAACAGAAAACAGAGGAAAGTGACTTAAAACCTGCTAAAATACTTAAACTCGGATCTTTCTAGACCAGAAAATAAAAAAAAACGGGGATATTTGAGCAGGGGTGCCAATTCCCCACTTTTGATTTTCAAAACTTTTAATTCTGAGGTTGATAAAATAGGGTAGTTACGCGATTTGTAAAATTAATTTTAGAATAAAATAGTTTGGCATTATGCAGTCAGTGGGAGCTAATAGGTATCTCCGGTATGGTCTAGTGGCTAGGATACCTGGCTTTCACCCAGGAGGCTCGGGTTCGATTCCCGGTACCGGAATTAACATTTTTGAAAAATTTTAAAGTAGCCTTTCATATTTTTTTTAAAACACGGAATTTTTATAATTTAGTCAGTTTTAACTATTAAAAAATGATTATGGATTGGGGAGGATAAACCACGTTTAATTGTGTTATTCAAGAAAAATCCTCGAGTCAATTGTGTCTCAAGTTATCCCATCGTGATGAACCCTCGAAGAATATTCTAGTCAAAAGAGTTTTTCACCCGCCGCGGATAATCTTATTAGAAGATGAAAGGGAACGCGAACGTTGAGAAAAATTTTAAGATCCTCTTTCCGTTTGAAATATTCAGATATGACATCATAAAAGGCTCTTTTATAAGACCAAAATCGATAAGTTTATCCCATTTTTACTCTTCACAAGATATTTAAATCATAGAAATTACCTTTTTGACATTTTTATCTTAAACTTCCCTATTATATTTTCGTGATAAATAATAATTTTTTTTAAAGGTAATTTTTTATTGCAGGATCTAAAAAGATTGCTGAGGTTCGTAAATGCAGGGGGCGCCTTCCCATTCCCGAGGTAGTTGTTAGTGTCATTACTTTTTACGTGGATTACTCACGGAAACCTTTTTCTCCGAGTAGTAAATGCCATTATCCCTTCTGCGGACGTTAGAAGAAAAATTTTAACAATATTAGTTTTTTTAGTCATCAACCTAGAAGTACTCATTTTTTTAATTAAACTTGAAAACTTTAAGATTTCGTTCCGCCCCGCCAAGCAAATGAAAGGGCCGAAAGTTCGAAGACTGAAGGAGCCAAAAGTTCCAACGGTACCAAGTGTATGTTTACTTCAAGTCACGATTTGCGCTTTTCGGGTATCTCAGCACCCTGTATACCGATCGACTTCAAATTTTATACAGGTCTTCTATGATTCATTATGAGTAAATGCTGAAAATTTCAAGTCGATCGGTGCACAGAGTGTCGAGATATACAACTCTGAAAACCGGTTTTTCGCCGTTCGCACTTCATTTTCAATGTGTCTAAATATGTGACCATTAAAAGTTTTTCCAATAGTTAATTTAAACTGCAAAAAGATGTGATATCGCTATCAAAAACACTCCGTGTAAAAATCACCCTGCCTCGAAAAATACCCTTCTACAGCAGCCAGAAAAAGTTATGATATCAACTTCAACGCCACTGCTCCCGTTTTCAAAGTTCCCCTTGGCGGCGTCCCGAAATGCTTTTATTCAGGGATAACACTGTTATTAGGAATATTGAAGGAGGAAGCCCTGTAGACAAGCCAAGGGGAGCTTTGAAAACGGGAGCAGTGGCGTTGAAGTTGATATCATAACTTTTTCTGGCTGTTGTAGAAGGGCATTTGCGAGGCGGGGTGTTTTTAATAGCGATATAAGTCTTGCCGCCTGGCAGCCTGCAAAAGTTATGATATCAACTTCAACGCCACTGCTCCCGTTTTCAAAGCTCCCCTTGGTGGCGTCCCGAAAAATGCTTTTTTCAGGGATAACACTGTTTTTTGGGAATATTTACAATGCTAGGGAGGAAGCCCTTCGAAGAGCCTGTGGACAAGCCTCTTTTCAGAAATTTTAAGGATTTCAGGGTAATCGGTAACATATCAGTAATCACTGATTAATATATTACACACCTGTAAACAAGCATTCCGCGACGCCACCAAGGGGAGCTTTGAAAACGGGAGCAGTGGCGTTGAAGTTTGATATCATAACTTTTTTCTGGCTGTTGTAGAAGGGTTTTTGTAAGGCTGGGTGTTTTTAATAGCGATATAAGTCTTGCCGCCTGGCAGCCTGCAAAAGATATGATATCAACATCAACGCCACTGCTCCCGTTTTCAAAGCTCCCCTTGGCGGCGTCCCGAAATGCTTTTTAAGATGGATATCACTGTTTTTAGGAATATTTACAATACTGAGGGAGGAAGCCCAACAAAGAGCCTGTAGACAAGCCTCTTTTCCGAAATTTTAAGGATTTCAGAGTACATAATCGGTAACATATCAGTAATCACTGATTAATATATTACACACCTGTAAGCAAGCATTCCACTACGCCACCAAGGGGAGCTTTGAAAACGGGAGCTGTGGCGTTGAAGTTGATATCATAACTTTTTTCTGGCTGTTGTTGAAGGGTTTTTGCGAAGCGGGGTGTTTTTAATTGTGATATAAGTCTTGCTGCCTGGCAGCCTGCAAAAGTTATGATATCAACTTCAACGCCACTGCTCCCGTTTTCAAAGCTCCCCTTGGCGGCGTCCCAAAATGCATTTTTTTTCAGGGATACTGTCTTAGGAATATTTACAATACTGAGGGAGGTATCCCTACGAAGAGCCAGTAGACAAGCCTCTTTTAAGGATTTCAGAGTAATCGTTAACATATCAGTAATCACTGATTACTATATTAACAATATATTACACACCTATAAACAAGCATTTCGGGACGCCGCCAAGGGGAGCTTTTAAAACGGGAGCAGTGGCGTTGAAGTTGAAATCATAACTTTTTCTGGCTGTTGTAGAAGGGCATTTGCGAGGCGGGGTGTTTTTAATTGCGATGTAAGTCTTGCAGGAGCTGGCAGCCTGCAAAAGTTACGATATCAACTTCAACGCCACTGCTCCCGTTTTCAAAGCTCCCCTTGGCGGCGTCCCGTAATGCTTTTATTCAGGGATAACACTGTTTTTAGGAATATTGAGGGAGAAAGCCCAACGAAGAGCCTGTAGACATGCCTCTTTTCAGAAATTTTAAGGATTTCTGAGTAATTGGTAACATATCAGTAATCACTGATTAATATATTACACAGGTGTAAACAAGCATTCCACTACGCCACCAAGGGGAGCTTTGAAAACGGGAGCTGTGGCGTTGAAGTTGATATCATAACTTTTTCTGGCTGTTGTAGAAGGGTTTATGCGAGGCGGGGTGTTTTTGATAGCGATATAGGTCTTGCCAGGGCGGTACGCGAAGAAAATAAGTTGAGCTGAAAATTTTTCTTGAATTTAGGGGGAGGTGTAGGAGTGATTAAAATGAAAATTGAATTATTCCAATAGAAGACTGATTGTCTCTCCACTTTCCGGAAAGACTTGGAGTTCGCATTAAAAGGACCGAAAGGCGACGATGCGACCCATCGACACGGACGGTTCGGGGGCGGGGGTAACTTAATACAATTGACGTCCCCGGGAGAACCTCCGGGGTGGCTAATGAGGGGCGGCGATCGAGGGAACCCGGGTGAAAATAAAATAAGAAAGTAGGCGGGTTGAATAAAACATGCACTGCCCGAGGCCGACAAACTCCGCTTGTTGTTTATTGCCTAACCCGCTTCCCCAGACTTCTTCCCCTTTTTTTTCTTCTTTAAATAAAATATTGGTTTACACAATCTTTGAAATTCAGATATTATAAACCGATTCTTGGGCTCGGTCCTATTTAGCCCAGATCCAAATGTTATATGTATTATTAATGCAGCGTATTATACTGAATATGAATTATGCCGGTGGAGAAGTCTAATGTCATACTTTATATTCCTTCTCATACCTTATTCATTCCACTTTCTTAGGGTCAAGTCTGCATTAGCTGTCTCACGCTGTGTCACATTTGTTTCCCTCGGATTTCGGTTTTTTCAAATCGAAAAAGCGCCTTTTTTTAAAAAAAAGTTTGAAAGACTTTTAGAGAAGAAACCTTGGAATAAAAGAGAGCAGATGCAGCTTTTGTGCTAGGCTACAAATGTAATTAACATCCGAAGAAGAGGGACGTTGGGAGGTCTATTCTTAATTGGATTAGAAAGGGGTGGCTGTTCCTAAGGGGTGGAAAGGCTAGTCTTCCCATTTAATGGGACCCCCTTCCCACTTCGCTTGGATTCAAGGTAACAAGGTAAGTTGGAGTACATTCCCCACAAAGCCTCTTCTAAGAAAAGGACACGTGTTTCGGATTGGATTACCAAAAGACAAAATTATCACACGATAAATTTATTAAAAAAAAAATCTTTTATCTAAAATCGAAAGGGTGGAAAGACAATTGTCCCTTAAACATTCAAAGTTACATTAACGCTATTTCAAGTGGTGTACATTAGAGAGATACCAAGGAGGGTTGGATGGTGCAACAATTGCTTCCTTTATCATTCCTTTCGATAAGGAAAGGAAGAGAAGGGCTCGCTTCTCTACTGATAAGGGAATTATCAGAAACTAAACTCTTTCACGTTTCCCGCCACCTTCAGAAATCGTTTTCTCTTTGTGCGAACGCCCTCCGAACGCTAAAAAGTTAAAAATGGGATTCCGTCACCCCTAAAAAAACATCAATTTTACTTATTGCCTTTTTAAAAACTACTTTATTTCAAAGACTGAACTCTTTTATATTGGTTCTAGCTATCAAAAATAGTCTCAGGTTGCATTTGATGTAAAAAACACAAAAATAAGAAAAGTAAAATATAAGTACTGGTTTGAAGAGCTTCCAACGAAAACTTTCTTAAAGAGAAGTAACAATATAGGAGGGGGAAGTATAACGGAGGGTACGTACAACAGAGGGGGAAGTATAACAGAGGGGGAAGTATAAGGGAACGAATGTATAACGAAGCGGATGTATAAGGGAGGGAATGTATAAAGGAGGGTGAATCTGAGCTCTTTTAGTAAAAGCAGCAATAACTAACAAAATTAAAATTATATATAATTATTTAAATAATTAAGATAAAAAATATAATGTCAGCCCCCAAAATTAAATATTCTTATAGTATAGTGAAAGGAAGTGTAGGGGGGGGGGGGAGTTTTATTTCCAAAATTTTTCCAAGTTTTCTTCTTTTTTTCCGAAAATTTTTTAAAGTTTTTTCTTTGTAATTTTCTAAGTTTTTTTTTCTTTTTTTTCAATTTTCCGACTTTTTTTCGAAAAGTTTTCCGGGTTTTCTTTTTTAAATTTGCGCTTATTTTTCTGAAAAATTTTCTAAGTTCTTTTTTTTTTTGTTTTTTTCGAACATTGTTTTAAGTGTCAAGGTAGAAATATTGGGCTCTTTGGCCTAGGGATGTGCCTCTCGTAATGAGTAGAAGTATGAAATTTCTCCCTACTAAAAAAAATAATAATAAAAAAGTTGCAATTTTTTTCACCAAAAATTCGTAAAAAATATAAGAAGTATGTATTTGGTGAAAATTTGGTGAAAATCGGTTGAAAACTGTGGCCGTAAAGTGTTCCGGAAAAAAAATGCTACGGACGGCCGGCACCACAGACAAAGTTAAGATCGGTATAGATCCATATTCGAATTTATCCTACGGGGTCTGGAAGATCCTTCCCCAAAAACCAGACGTCGAGGGTATCACAATAACTTCTTTAAGGAAGTTAACAATTCTTAACAATTACGTCCTGTAGAAAACTTTTTCAAATTTGATAGATTATGACCGTGTCTATTGCATCTAGCTGATCGCAATCTGCTCTGAATTCTTCTTAGCTATCTACCCATCGATTTTGAAGTTTTTGCCATGAAGTAGGTACCCTAGTTGTTTTGGAATGAGTCAAAAACATTGTTTAAACTAACTGGTTAAAATTAAAAATTTGAACAAATAAAATTGCAACATCGACTTAAAAGCATTTTGATGTGAAATTTGTCGAAGCAGAAAATTTTTAAAAGGTTCAAACAAACTTTTTTTATAAATACAATCACGCACCGCTGGGAGGTTATGAGGGGCAAAGTATACCCTTTTCGATTGGGAGTAAAATCAATTTATTCGTACAAGGTCTTTGAAATAAGCTGAATAAAAGTAAATTTCTTATTTGTCTTTTTCACCCCTTCAGTTGATAAAAAGGAAATGAAAGGACTCGGAGATCCCTGGGAGAAAAAGTTAGTATCCAGTTATACAACTCATACAAAAGTAAGTGGAGTTTCCTCGTTGTTTTATTTTCATACAATTTTTCTGCTTCAAAAGAACGTAAAAGTTGGCAATTTTTAAATAAAGATTCAAAATAATATGAAGGTTTTTAGTAAAGGTATAAGTAAGCTGTGGAAAGGGGATGAAAAGAGCCCTCTTTTCCGAAGGAGTTACATAAAACCTCCTTTAGCTCCTTTTTTTCCCTTCTTCTAGGCTATAAAGAGGGTAGGCGGCTGTCGGAATTTTTGCGAACCCCTTATTGTTTCTCTTCCGTTGACCCTTCACCTCTCTTTTCTCCACCATCGCCAATCTTTTCCTCTTTCACACACGGTCACATCACGTCCTACGATTCTTTCCTTAAGGATGCTTTCAAGAATTTTTTTTTTCTCCTCTCCCCAACTCTTTCAATTGAGATATCGAACTTTCTTTCCCTCTCCAATATAAAAGTTCATAAAATATTTAACTATTCTCCGATTTTCCCGAGAAAAATTAATCATCCATGAATGTTAATGTTGCGGAGTTATCTCAAGGGGTGGGGGTCTTAATTGACTAAACATTGAGGGTTCTATGTAGAATTCGTGTCTAATACAGTAATCTTCTAATCGATTATTATGGTAGTAATTAGCGTTTGTCAAAATATAATGGGTTTCGAGGAGTCGCTTTCATATGAACAAAATACTAAACTCATAATACCGGCTCATATTGTATTACCTAATTAATTTATAAATATATTTTGTCACAAAGTAAAAGAGAAAATCTCTCAAGCGGCGTACGGACAGCTCAGAGGTAAAGTTTTAATCTTGTGAAGCAGCTTCGACCCCCAAAAATGATATGAAAAATAAGATATGAAATTACATTATAAATCTCAAACAGAAAAATTTTGAATAAATAAAATTTCGGTGATTTTCCACGATTTGAGTCGTTTTTTTTTGTCAGTTTTTTCGGGAAAAACTTGGCTACAGTTTATTCAAATTCATCAATGTTTTGTCAAAAGTTCACTGTTTTTATAGGTTATTTGTGTAGCTTTCCTTGGGAAAACATCTTTAACATAGCGCTGCGGCCATTGTTCTGATTTTCACCAAATTCTTACCAAATACTCCAATTTTTGGTGTAAAAAAAATTATCGATTTTCCACATTAATTTTCATATTAGTAGGGAGAAATTTCATAGGTCCACCCGTTACGAGAGTGACCTCCCTTGGGCGAAAATCCCATTATTTCTACCTTGATACTTAAAACTCGGAAAATTTTCCAAAAAAAAAAACTCGGATTTTTCGAAAAAAATAAAATCGGAAAATTTATTTTTAAAAAAACTTGAAAATTTTTACGAAAACAAAAAAAAAAAGCTTGGAAATTTAAAAATAAAACTTAGAATATTAAAAAAAAAAACTTGGAAAATTAAAAAAAAAATTGAAAAATTTTTCGGAAAAAAAACTCCCCCCTCCGTTATACTTCCCCTCCTTTATACTTTCCCTCTCTAATACATTCGTTACCTTATACTTCCCCCTCCGTTATACTTCCCCTCCTTTATACTTTCCCTCTCTTATACATTCTTTACCTTATACTTCCCCTCCTTTATACTTTCCCACCCTTATACATTCATTACCATATACTTCCCCCTCCGTTACACTTCCCCTCCTTTATACTTTTCCTCTCTTATACATTCGTTACCTTATACTTCCCCCTCCGTTATACTTCCCCTCCTTTATACTTTCCCTCTCTTATACATTCGTTACCTTATACTACCCCCTCCGTTATACTTCCCCCTCTGTTTACTTCTCCTCACTTATACTTCCCCGTCCGTTATATCTCCCCTCCCATATACTTCCCCCTCAGTTATACTTCCCCCTCCTATATACTTCCCCCTCCCATATACTTTGACTCCTATATTGTTACTTCTCTTTAAGGAAGTTTTCGTTGGAAGCTCTTCAAACCAGTACTTTTTTATGATTTCTGGAGGAGAAAAAGCTGTATCCCTCGGATTTAGTTTTCCCCAAATTTTCCTTGGTTATTTCGATGAAGAAGCTACACATTTGTGTGAGTATTTGTTTCCTACCCCCCCCCCCCAAAGAGCAGTTGTTGCGAGAGGAAAAAAAATAATCCCGTCGTTTGCCAGGTTTATACCATTTTATTTTACATTTTATGGCATAAAATTTAGATCGTTTTGCATAAAATTTTTTACCTTGGAAAGTTCAATTTGTTTTTAACGTGGCATGAAATTAATCGGAGTTCGACGAACTAAAAAAAAAAAGAGGGTAAGAGAAATTGCTCATTGTAATGGAGTAGCCGGACGTTATTGTCCGTTAGGTGGCGGTTTGCGATTGTTGCCTCCGGGGCTTCTATCCTCCCAGATAAGGGAGGACTTATCTAAATTGTTCCCGTCCACACCTAGGACAAAAGCTGATTAGCTTTCTCCCCTTAACCCCTCTCCTATCTTATCATCCCCTGGGGCCCTTCTAATAATTTTTTTTTTTTTCGAAAATGTTGACCTCATGGTAAAGGGACGTTCTATTGTTCCCGATTGTAAAATAGAGGTCACTAACGTCAAAATGGACAATGGCTGACTGATCGCTTTTTACCTCTTTGTTGTAGTCACTCCTAAGACCCGTGTTTATTGTGATTTCCATCCAAAAAAATTAATCTTCTATTTATAAATTAAATTATGTTTTATCCTGTAAAATGAGAATTTCTACCCAATAAGCAATTACGACTAAAGTTTACGATGTCGCTTCGCTGAGTCATCTTTTTAAAAGACTCTTGGCATAAATTACAAATTCTTTTTTTCACGAAATGATTTAAAAATAGAAAACAAAAAAAAAATGGCACAAAAAATACAGATAAATCAAATATGTGAATTACGAGTTTGGTATATCATGTTGTAAAACTCATTATGATAAAATAACGATTTGTTCCACCTGGTTTGTACAAGGAGGCTCCGTATCTAGTATTTATTTAAGCAAATGAAAACTGTAAATCACGAGCGGCTGGGTGAATTCGCCCAGGGACGGGAAGAAGGGAGAACCGGAGGGGAAATGCGGAGGCAAAACGAGGGGAAGCCAATATTTCTTATCTTTCCAAACGGCCGGACTCTATCAATGCAATTGTAATTGGTTTTGCTCCTGGCCTCTGTAAATTCTCAACTTAGGACCACATTTTACTCTGTAGTTTATTTCATGCTAAAAAATCCCATCTTTTATTTTAATTGGGAATACAAGTATAAGGTCACCGAGAGAATAACAAGCTTAAAATAATGAGAAGTAACAATATGGGAGGGGGAAGTATATCGGAGGGGACGTAAAACGGAGGGGGAAGTATATTGGAGGGTAAGTATAACAGAGGGTGGTGTATACCTGTAAAGGAGGGGGAAGTTGAAAGGAACGAATGTATAACGCAGGGTGGGAAAGTATAAAGGAGGCGGAAGTATGACGAAGGGGGAAGTATAAAGGAACGAAAGTATAACGAAGGGAGGGAGAGTATAAAGGAGGGGGGAGTATAAAGGAGGGGAATAATAAGGAAGGGGGAAGTTTTATTTTTTTTCCAAAAATTTTCCGGGTTCTTTGGCCTACTGATGTGCCTCTCGTAATGGGTAGAAGTATGAAATTTCTCCAT
Organism: Orius insidiosus; assembly: GCA_014119065.1. NCBI lineage: Eukaryota > Metazoa > Arthropoda > Insecta > Hemiptera > Anthocoridae > Orius > Orius insidiosus. The sequence continues at coordinate 111,883 of JACGAQ010000514.1, forward strand.
ACGTAAAAAAATTATAATTAAGAAGTGGTAATTTTTTTATACTTACCTAAAATTCTTAAAAATATAAGGAGTGATTGGTGAAAATTTGGTGAAAAACGGACCAACGGTTCGGCCGCAGCGAATTTTTTAAAATTTCAAATAGACATAGGTATCTCCGCCATTTTTTCGAAATTCAAAAATTCTTGTTCACCGGCTAAAGAAATTTATGAGAAATTTGGTGAAAATCGGATGAAAACTGTGGCCGTAAAGTGTTCCGGAAAAAAATGCTACTGCCGGACGGACGGCCGGCCGGCCGGCACCACTGACAAAGTTGACATCGGAAAAGAGGATTAAAGATTTTTCTGGCAAAAAAAAAAAAAAACAAAAACAAAGGATAAAGCCCAAAAATCGTGTGAAGTGCTGATTTCTTGGACAAAAAATGAAGAAAATGCCCAAATTTCGGTAAAAAGAGGGCATAGCTTGGGGTTTTTGATGCATTTTTAAGTATTGACCCTGATCTTGATTAAACTGCATAAACCTCTTCCTCTCGGTTTTTCACCGAAGTGGGGGAACGATCCCCACCCATGTCTGGTGCTAATACGACTGAGGAGCCGAGAAAAGTTAGTAAAAATTCGGTTAAAAGAGGTTTTCATCATTTTTTTTTAATTATTTATGATTAATTAATGAAAATAAGATGTGATAATGATAATATGACGGTTTCTTTATAGTAGAAACCGAGGAAAATACCGAAAAATCCCCACGAAAGATTTTCCGAGCAAAAAACAATGGATAAAGCCCAAAAATCGTGTGAAGTGCTGATTTCTTGGGCAAAAAATGAAGTAAATGCCCAAATTTCGGTAAAAAGAGGGCTAAGCTTGGGGTTTTTGATGCATTTTTAAGTCTTGACCCTGATTGTCTCTTGATCTAACTGCATTAACCTCTTCCTCTCGTTTTTTCACCAAGGTGGGGGAACGATCCCCACCCTGGTGTAATATAATACGACTGAGGAGCCGAGAGTTAGTAAAAATTCGGTTAAAAGAGGTTTTCATCGTGTAAATATAAACAAAAGTCAGGTGAAATGCCAGTTTCTTTCACAAAAGAAGAAGAAAAGGCTCAAAATTTTGGGGAAAACTCCAGAGAATCTGCTAAAGAGGTTGTTTGAAGAAAACGTCCAAAAATACCTAATTCTAAATAGGTACTTCTTGCGAAGGCACTTAATTTACTTGTTTTTTACATTGTAATTATAATTGCGTCTGTATTTCGCAACGTTATTGATTTTACTATCAAACAATTAGCCAATAATAGAGGAAGAAATGACCGTAACGGGTATCTCACGACGCGTTTCGTCGACCTGACGAGGCTTTTTAAGCCGAAACGCGTCGTGAGATACCCGTTATCACAGTCATTTCTTTCTCTATTATTGGTTAATTGTTTACTTGCTTTTGTTTATGGAACCTGCGTAAGCTATTTGGTACCTAGATTATAGTTGGTGGAACTCTAGTTTATTTTGAACACTTTAGTAGTTTACCACGTCGAAGTTCTCCTTCCCTAAGTAGCAAACGATCTAAATTTCAAGAAATCATGAAAAAAGAAACTTTTTTTTTCTATTGTCGTTCAGAAATTCCTTCACGGTTTTAACGTTCACCTTGAGTTTTTGTTTTACTCCGAGAGAAGACGTTCGAACCGCAATAAAAGCTACGCCCATTCTTTTGTCATTACTATTGTTTTTTTAAAAAAATAAATTTTTTCCAACTTCCGTTATTTTTTTTCCCCTTATTTTTTTTTTCTTAAAGTTTTAATAGCTTCGAATCGTTCTCATCCCATTTTCTGCACGATTTATCAACGCCATCAATGTGGAAATAAAAATGTAAAACGAGTTTTGAAGACTTTTCCGAAGCTTTTAAAAGAAAAGAACACCCCTGCTATTGACACGTAATTAGAGTGGGAAACTAAAAGAAAAGGCCTCTCGTTTAAAGGAACGACTGATTTTAGCAAAACTCAACTTTAAACTCCTCCCCGTCCGGAGTTTATTAAAGGCACTTGAAATTGACCTTTCAAATTAACTTTAAGTTTCAAAAAGGGGTCTGGCAGAAAAAGACTTGATTGTTTACTTTAAACAATCTGTTAATCACGTTTTTTAGGATGAAATTCGTTTGGAATTGTTGAGCGAGTTTCCGTTTGTCTAACGGCCGCCATTATTATATAAAACGTAATAAACTTTGGATCATGTTTAGTCGAGTTTACTGCTCTTCGGGTCAGGGCCGATAAGTGGACGACGTGACTTCTCTTCATCCTACAAGATTGTTCCACGAACAACAAAAAGCTTTTTGCCACCCGAGCAGAGCACCCCCGCTCCGACCGCTCTTTAGACCGGATTTAGTGAGCATTTATTTCGCAACTTTGTTAGCAAAGTGCTGTAAAACTCTAAAAGGAGGAATTATATTTTGCTAGGGGAGACTTAAAACCTTTTTTAAACCTTTTTTTCTCCCAGATTTTAACTTCCTTAAAGAAGTTATTGTGATACCCTCCACGTCAGGTTTTTGGGGAGGGTAAATTCGAATATGGATCAACACCGATCTCAACTTTGTCTGTGGTACCGGCCGTCCGTAGCCTTTTTTTCCGGAACACATTACGGCCACAGTTTTCATCCGATTTTCACCAAATTTTCACAAAAATTTTTTTAGCTGGTGAAGAAGAATAAAAAAAAGGCGAATTTTGAATTTCGAAAAAATGGCGGAGATATGTCTTTTTGAAATTTTAAAAAATTCGCTGCGGCCGAACCGTTGGTTCGATTTTCACCAAATTTTCACCAATTACTCCTTATATTTTTTAAACATTTTTGGTGTAAAAAAATTGCCACTTTTTAATTATTATTTTATTTACTAGGGAAAATTTCATACTTCTACCCTTACGAGAGGCACATCCGTAGGCCATTATTTCGACCTAGACACTTAGAAAAATTTTCGAAAAAAAGAATTTAAAAAATGTAAAAAAAAACCGCATATTTAAAAAAGAAAACCGGAAAATTTTTCAAAAAAAAATGGGAAAATTTTTTGAAAATAAAAAAAACTCGGAAAATTTTTCGAAAAAACAAACTTGCAAAATTTTTCGAAAAAAAAAAAAAAAAGAAAACTTGGAAAATTTTTCGAAAAAAAAACTTCCTCCTCCGTTGTACTCCCCCCCCTCTGTTATATTCCCCCTCCCATATACTTCCCCCTCCCTTGTACCTCCCCTCCGTTATACTTCCCCCTCCTATACAGGGTGTCCGGAAACACATGGCAAGCGTCTGGGAGAGCGTTAAAAAGTGGTTTTACGAAAAAAAGTTAAATGTAAACCCCCCTTAATTTAAATCAAAGAATTTGATGGTGTAGTTTAAAATCCGCCTGGATATACAGGGTGTCCCAGACACAACCTAACTTCGTTATTTCAAATGAGAACCCCTATTTTTTATTTCAGATTCGTAATCTACGCAAAATTTCAAGTAGATTTGAGTACTCATATGACGATTTTGGACAACTTTTAAAAAATGTCAAAATTTAGCGTTTTTTGCGCTAAAATCCGTTAAAATTGACCTAGGAGACTCGTTTTTTTTTTTAATTCCAATTATTTTTTCCCGAAGAATCCAACTGTCTCAAATTTGAGCATCTTCGCATTCTGCATCACGAGATTTCGTCGCTAATGGCCTTTTTTCAAGTTAGAACCCAAATTTTTAGTTCAGAAATGAAAATTAGCACTTGTTGAAAGGAATTTTTCTTTCGGACCACAAATTTTGAAAGAGCTACAGCGTCTTTTGTGTTTATGCATCAAAAATTAAAATTCCGTCAAAAAATCGCTAATTTCCATTTTTGAAGTATGGAATTTGGAGTTAAACTTGAAAAATGGCCATTAGCGACGAAATCTCGTGATGCTGAATGCGAAGATGCTCAAATTTGAGACAGTTGGATTCTTCGGGAAAAAATAAGTGGAATAAAAAAAAAACGAGTCTCCTAGGTCAATTTTAACGGATTTTAGCGCAAAAAACGCTAAATTTTGACATTTTTTAAAAGTTGTCCAAAATTGTCATATGAGTACTCAAATCTACTTGAAATTTTGCGTAGATTACGAATCTGACGCTTGCCATGTGTTTCCGGACACCCTGTATAGTAACTTCTCTTTAAGGAAGTTTTCGTTGGAATCTCTTCAAACAAGTACTTTTTTTAAAAAGGGAGATTTGATGCTACACATGATGACAAAAATCGATGATGGTTGATTATGGGAACCGAATCTGACAAGAGGCTCGTTAATGATTTTGATGGTTTAATAGACGAACGGGGAAGGGCGAGAAGGTGTGCGCTCCTTTCACGCTTGCTACTCTTCATGATTGTGTATCAGAAGTCCACGCCTTTCCGGCCACCGGACGTTGCCCAACTTTCGATTTAGCGAGAAAAATAAACTGCACATAAAATTAATTAAGAGTCTCCTCATATTTTTGTCAAAAGGCTTATTATTCGATGAATGAGCCGATTGAATTTGGAGGAGGTTTTCATTCGGCCCTCATGTCTCCAATTAGCGCAATTCTTCCGACTCCTTGATTCAGATTTATCGCAACTCCCCTTCTATTATCTAAAATCTCCCTTTGCACTTCCTCAACGGAGCGATTTCCATCTAAATTAAATCATAAAACGTTTTTTTCTGTAAAGAAATAAAGATTTGAAGGGATTCTCTGGTTTTTTCGATTGTTAAATTGGAAATAGGGATTTTCCTCTTCCTAAATACGGGATCGGTTTACGATCGTTGTTGTGAGCGGAAGAAAATCCTCTTGTCTCGATCTCGAAAACGGGAAAAGTGATCTCATTCCTTCCTACGGTCCTCCCACGTCCAAGAGAAAAAAAACATTTTCTTTTGTGCGGTGAGCCAATTACGTCTTCCGGATGCTCCCCATATAGAAAAAAAGTCAAAAAATTTTTATAAAAATAATACAAAAGGGAGATGTTTTATGAAAAGATTGAGATTTAGATATAAAAATTTTGATATCAAAGACGTTTTCCGGATTTTTATATGAGGGATCGCGTAAAACTTTCGGGTTTACTCTCAAAGGGGGATGCGCCTCGGGGGTTTGTTTACGACAAGGAAACGCACGCGTCATTTGACTCAACGGGCACAATTACAACGAGAATAAAGGAACTTTTTTTCTTCCCTCCTATTGCTCTTTCTTATCTTCTTTATATTGGATTCTAACATCGATATTTTTAGTGAATGAGGGGTCGCTGATGGATGAGGGTGCATTTCGTACGGGTCACAGAACTCGTGAGTCATCTGAAACGGGGATGACCTTATAGGAAAACCCCTTTTCCTGTCTTTTCTCCTCAACCCCCAACGACACACTACCAAAAAAAAAGAAGGAATACCCTTAAATGTCAATACTGCCTACTTTACCAAATAATCGCATAATAGTCTTTTTCTCTTTAGGAAATTATCTGACCTTTTTTTTTTATAAATGTCACGTTTTCAGGCCTTCCCTAATTACAATTTTGGTAAGGTAAACTTCAGCTTAAAAAAAGCAGGCTTCCTGAAAAAAAAAAAAAAAAAAAAAAAAAAAAAAAAAAAAAAAAAAAAAAAAAAAAAAAAAAAAAAAAAAACTTAAAAATTAAATTACATTAAGGCGCTCCGGGTACGAAGGGCGAACTCAACATCGGACAAATTTTTTTTTTCATTTTCAGATTCTAGACCTCTTGGTGAATACACCCATATAATTTTTATGTAGAGTTCGCCCTTTTTTCCCCTTTAAATACGTAAAAACCGATATGCGGCAAAGCTCTAACTGCGATATCCGAGCGGGTACGAAGGGCGAACTCAACATCCTAGTCCACTCATTTTCCCCCACTCATTTTCCCATTCCAGGGCATGACTTTTCTGTTGAGTTCGCCCGTAACATAAAACTTTAAAATGCGAATATCTCGAAACTACGTTTTGTTGAGTTCGCCCTTCGTACCCGGAGCGCCTCAACTGAAAAGCCTGCCTTTTTTAGCGTTATGCTTATAAGGGAGTCCTCCAGTCATCAGGGAAAAAGTTTTTAGGTTATATAAAACTCAAGAAAGAATTTGAGAAAAGATCTCTTGTTATTTTCATAACTTGGAAGATTTCCCGCTGTATCCACTAAATCTCTCATAGATAGGTTCACAGTGAAAAGATAGAAATGATTGTGATGGAGGGAATAGCTCACCTGACGATGCTTTTTAAGCCGAAACGCGTCGTGAGATACCCGTTATCACAGTCATTTCTTCCTCTATTATTGGTTAATTGTTTGATAATAACTAGGAAGAAAAGATTCTGAGAAAACTTGATGAAAATTGCTCCGTAGAAAAAGATTTTTCGCGCATACAAATTTTCTTGCTGTCTGGGAAACCCTATCTCAAAAACCGGATGTGTAGGGTACAACAATAACTTGTCTTAGAGGAAGTTAAAAAAGGGAGAAGGCGCAGTTGATGACGTCATAAGCCTCTAATCAGCCTCCGAAACTTCCAAAACTCAGATTTACAAGTAGTAGACAGCGTCAAAGTTTTGCCTACACAATCAAAGAATTCTTTCGGCCTCTGTAGAACCATATTTATCTTAGATAGCTATATTATAAATGTATTTACATTCTAATTTTTTATTGCGTATGAATTCCGCAAGGGGGTTGATTTTACCATAAAATGATTAACCAATAATGGAAGAAGAAATGACAGATAATAGGTATCTCACGACACGTTTCGGCTTAAAAAGCCTCGTCAGGTGAGCTATTCCCTCAATCACAATCATTTCTATCTTTTCACTGTGTCATTTCTTCTGCCATTATTGGTTAATTATTTGATAGTTAAATATAATTTTATTTTTTTTTTTATTTTTTTTTACATTTTAATTTTATTGCGTGAGTATTCAAGGGAGTTGATTTTGCTATCAAACAATTAACAATTAATGGAGGCAGAAGTGACTGTGATAACGGGTATCTCACGACGCGTTTCGGCTTCAAAAGCCTCGTCAGGTGAGCTATTCCCTCTATTATTACTATCTTTTCACTGTGCCTCTCTTGGAGAACTGTGGCGGCGGTTAGCTTCAGGGAGACGAGATTTTTGCAGCTTCCCACTGTATCCGCTAAATCTCTAGAAGATGGAGGCACAGTGAAAAGATAGAAATAATAGAGGGAATAGCTCACCTGACGATGCTTTTATGCCGAAACGCGTCGTGAGATACCCGTTATCACAGTCATTTCTTCCTCCATTATAGGTGAATTGAGGCGCTCCGGGTACGAAGGGCGAACTCAACATCGGACAAAATTTTTTTTTTCATTTTCAGATTCTAGACCTCTTGGTGAAAACACCCATATAATTTTTGTGTTGATATCGCCCTTTTCCCCCCTTTAAATACGTAAAAACCGATTTGCGGCAAAGCTCTAACTGCGATATCCGGTACGAAGGGCGAACTCCACATCCTAGTCCACAACCCCCACTCCTTTTCCCATTCCAGGGCATGACTTTCCTGTTGAGTTCGCCCGTAACATAAAACTTTAAAATGCGAATATCTCGAAACTACGTTTTGTTGAGTTCGCCCTTCGTACCCGGAGCGCCTCAATTGCATTATACTTTTTTTCTCGCTATTTTATGCAAATTAACGCTCATTAGGCCTTACAAAAAGGAGAATAGATTAAAATTTAATATTGTAAACCATCTTATCTTGTCACATAATTTGGGAAAACACGATTTAAAAATTTCCATAAAACATTTTTTTTTCGTCTTCCTTTGCTGGGGTGGACCTTGGAAATATTTGGAAAAACGTTTAAATCAGTCGGAATTATTTATTTTAATACATTTTACGACTCTATCCTTGATTCCTTAAAAGTTGAAGAAAGAAAAAACGGGTTTTCTCTACGAAAAGAAGGAAACAATAGGTTCAAATGGCTGACCCCCTCTTCGCCACCGCCCTCTTTCTTCTTCAAGGTATAAATTTTGAACCGGCTGAGCGACTGCCCACGCTCGCTCACACAAATTGTGTCCAATTACCAAGAGTCTTGGCCGTTTCAAATGCGACAATTACCCAGTTGTGGATTTAGAGCTATCGCCTCCGGTTTTTTTCCCTCTGAGGAGATTTATGCGTTCCGTCTAAATCGTACCAATTAAAATAAAAACTATTCCTTCTTTCATCTTACCCAAGGTCGGTGCCTCTACATTTTTAAAAAAGTCCCGTTTTCCTACCAAAAACACCTTGGCCACAGTTTTCAGAGGCTTTTTTTCGGTTATTTTTGGCATGACTCACAGAATATATTCTCAGCCTTGTTTAGGGAGGGTAATATATACCACTTGGTAGGGTCAAAAACGTTTCTCTTCCCTAAATTAAGGTTGATTAGGGTCAACACCTCCCTAATGGAGGAGAATTAACATCCGTCTCGCATTCCACGTTAAATTGATGAATTTTTACAAAGAATACTTTTTGGCTAAAAATGCTATTTTTTCACAAAGACAACACTCTTTTCCTTAGAGGGAAAAAATAAAACAACTTCCTTTTTTCTGACGGAAAATACAAGGTTCTGGCAGCTTTCCCAGCTTGCACTTGAACTTTCTTTTAGGTAAAATTTATCTTTTATGTTCCGCCGTTTTATTTATCGATTCGTGCCTGGTTTACAACAAAATGCGGACTTTTTATGGGTTTTTACTTTGTTTAAATGTGACTTTTTCCATAGAAGCGAAAAACTGTTTTTACTTTTTTTTTAAGGCTACAAAGCCAGGAGAGTAGAGTAAGTTCATTTTTACGTTATTTTGGCTGTAAAGTTTTCTGGAAAATAAAAACTGGCGATGGTTGGCGCCACTGGCGATGCTTTTTTCTACTAACTTCCCCCAGTGATGCACACGAAAAAATTTGAGAGAGCAATAAACGGAAAATGGTTCACCTGATGAGGCGTATAAGCCGAAACCGGTCGTGAAACCTCATCATCTTCTGTATGGGAAAAAAGTGCTTGTTTGAAGGGCCTCCAACGAAAACTTCCTTAAAGAGAAGTAATAATATAGGAGGGGGAAGTATATAGGAGGGGAAGTATATAGGAGGGGGAAGCATAACGGGGACGTACACGGAGGAGGAAGTACAACAGAGGGGGAAGTATATCGAAGGGTTAAGAATAAGGGAACGAAAGTATAAAGGAGGGGGAAGTATACATAAGGAAGGGGAAGTATAAGGGAGGGGGAAGTTTTTTTTCCAAGTTTTCTTTTTTTTTTCCAAGTTTTTTTTTGTTCGAAAAATTTCCAAGTTTGTTTTTTCGAAAAATTTTCTAAGTTTTTTCTAGAAATTTTTTTAAGTTTTTTTTTTGAAGAATTTTCCAAGTTTTTATTTTTTCTTTTCCGAGTTTTTTTTTTAAATTTTCCGGGTTTTCTTTTTAAAATTTGCGGTTTTTTTTTAATTTTATAAGTTCTTTTTTTTTTGAAAATTTTTCTAAGTGTCAAGGTAGAAATAATGGGCTTTTTGGCCCACGGATGTGCCTCTCTTAATGGGTAGAAGTGCGAATTTTTCCCTAGGTACTAAAAAAATAATAATAATTAAAAAGTGGCAATTTTTTACACAAAAATTCTTTAAAAATATAAGGAGTAATTGATGAAAATTTGGTGAAAATCGGACCAACGGTTCGGCCGCAGCGAATTTTATAAAATTTCATACAGCCATATCTCCGCCATTTTTTCGAAATTCAAAAATCCCATTCTTCTTCACTGGCTAAAGAAATTTGTGTGAAAATCTGTTGAAAACTGGCCGTAAAGTGTTCCGGAAAAAATGCTACGGCCGGCCGGCAACACAGACAAAGTAAATCACAATAAATCATTATATTCAATCATTTCAAAATTGCTTTAAAGGCCTTGATAGAAACCTAATTAAATGGCAGTAAAATAAATTTCTTATTTTCTACGCATGAACTACTTTCGCAAATACAATTTGAGAGGAAGCCAAACTGAACGTTTCGTTTAATTAACTTAAAAAGCGACATCTTATTTAAATTTGAAGCCAAACTAAAAACAGTTTAATTCTTTAGAGGCTCATAAATCATAAAATTCTAATGTTATTTTTTCTTATTCCTTTATGGAGAAAGCAACGTTGTAATTGTATATCCACATATGCGCTATGGGTAATATATTTTGAATTATAATTTATACAATTTCGTATTTAGAAACAGATAAACTCACGTCGTACGGATGTCGAGGCCATTAATATTGTTTATATACGCCTTTATCCTTTTTGGATTATGCAAAAGTTTTACAATGGACAGTGCTCGTTCGTTTTTTCGATCTTTCAGTTTTATACGTGAAAGTAGCCCACGTGACAATTTTTAATGGCTTTTTTTAAAGTAAAATTTATGTTTCCTCACAAATAATTTTATGTTCAGACGTTTCGGTAATTGAAAAAAAAAATTGTTTTGAAATTTTAGAGGCGAAGGATTCGCGGAGTGAATAAAGTGATAAATTTTGGCTTAAACCGCCTGGGCCTTAAGAGTTGGAACGAGAGAGTTACAAACGTTTTTCCCGAGGTCAACGGTTCGAAGGGAGTTTTTACGACGCAATTAAAGTTAACTGCGGGGGTGGAGATGTTCGATAGGGAGGGAAAAAAAAAGTTTATAGAAAAAAAGGGGTTTTTCGAACATCAGCGTGTTTTAAATGGATTTATAAGCGTTTTTGAGATGTTAGAAACTAAGTTTAAATAACTTTTTTTTGTTACAGATTTCCATAAAAATCGAAGAGACCAAAAAAAGGTATTATTTCTGTTCAGTCACACTTTCACTCTCTACCCATATTCTTCCATGGGTCGTTAACAATTTTGAAAAACTTTGATAAAAAAATGGAATCTTTTATTTTATAAAGGGGGAAAAAAAATAAGAAAAGAAAAATTGATAGGTTTCTTCGAAAGTACAGTTACGTATTGTAGTCGTAAAATAATAGTTTCGTCCGCTCTCAGCGAATTCTCATTTCCAACAGTAATAAAACATTTTAAAATTTATGATTGGAATTTCTTGAAAATAACGGAGTATTTTTTTTTACTAAAAACCCATTTATTGTTCCTATGGATTAGTTTTAAAAATATTGGACTTGTTAAAAGCTAAGTTTTTCCTGACTGATGATTCATCTGAAGCAGCTTTTTAAGTTTTCCGATGGAAAATAGAAATATTCTGAAAATACGCGTTAATTAAAAATAAAAACATTTCCCTTTAAACCCACTGCATATCTAAAGTACTGGTTTGAAGAGCTTCCAACGAAAACTTCCTTAAAGAGAAGTAACAATATAGGAGGGGGAAGTATAACGGAGGGGGAAGTATATGGGAGGGGAAGTATAAGATAACGAAAGTATAAAGAAGGTGAAGTATAACGGATGGGGAAGTTTTTTTTTTTTTCGAAAAATTTTCCGAGTATTCTTTTTTTTTTCAGAAAAATTTTCAAATTGTTTTTTTTTAGAAAAATTTTTTTAGAATTTTTTTTTTTTTTATTTGCGTTTTTTTTCTGGAAAATTTTTTAAGTTCTTTTTTTTTCGATAATTTTATCGATTTTTTATCTTTTTTAAAGTGTCAAGGTAGAAATAATGGGCTCTTTGCCCTAGGGATGTGCCTCTCGTAATGGGTAGAAGTATGAAATTTCTCCCTACTAAAAAAAAATAATAATTACAAAGTGGCAATTTTTTACACCAAAAATTCGTAAAAAATATAAGGAGTATTTGGTGAAAATTTGGTGAAAATCGGATTAACGGTTCGGCTGCAGCGAATTTTTTAAATTTCAAACAGACATATCTCCGCCGTTTTTTTCGAAATACAAAAATCGCCCTCTTCACATTTTTCTTCACTGGCTAAAGAAATTTCTGTGAAAAATTGGTGAAAACTGTGGCCGTAAAGTGTTCCGGGAAAAATGCTACGGCCGGCCGGCCGGCACCACAGACAAAGTTGTGATCGTTGTAGATCCATATTCGAATTTATCCTACGGGGTCTGGAAGATATAATTTATGACAAATTTAACCAAAATGTAATGAAATTTTCCCTTAAAAAAATTAAAAAAAGGAAATTTAGTGATTAGAGAGAGTGGAAAGATTTATGAAACTCTTGGAGGTTCCCCTTCTTTGACGTTGTTCCACGCAGTTACCGAAAACTCGCTGACGCGTCATTAAACTAGCAAATAATATAAAGTCATTGTACTCGTAGACTGAAAAATAAAGCTAACGTCATTTCGGGACGCTACATTGATCTTAGAGTTGTTGTAGGGAGGTTTTTCTGTTGAAAGACTAATCCTAAGGGATGGCCTTAAGGGATGAAAACGGAGGGATCGTCCCCTTCATGCTACATTTAAGCCGAGGACAGATTTGTCGGTTAATAGCTCCGACCGCCGCCGACGGGCACACGGGGTCCGAGAAGTTGGGTGCCTTCGGTCCGAAAACTCTTCCCAATCAGAATCAAAACTTTTAGTCTAACTTGTTTAGACTTGTTCTCTTGAACTTCTCATTGATTAGATTTCCCCTCAAGAATTTCGAAAACCGCTCGACCCCTCCGGCATCATTTTCACAACAAAAGAAAACGCCTGGGAAAACTTAAAGGGGTTTTATTGAAACCTGGGGTCGTCTTAACCACCCGCCCTTTTCGTCAACTAAAACTCCTTCGGTCTTCCCATGATGAGATAATCTTGGATAATCCTTTGAAAATTAAGAGACGCAGGAGAACGCTTCAGAAATAGGGGAGGAAAGATCAAATGAAACTTTTAATACCCTTCCAATGACTTATCTCTTCGTCCTTAACTACAATATACAATTTGCTTTATGGGATAACTCAACCCACTTCCTAATAAACTTAGAAAACGATTTATTATTTTCATTTCAAATGTAACCTCCTCTGGGGGGGGGGGGGGGGGATAAAATACTCGGCAGGAAGGCCAAGAAAAAGGGTCTTTTTTGGCATGAAGGAAAAGATAAAGGGTCTTATTTGGCATGAAGGCCAAGAAAAAGGGTCTTTTTTGGCATGAAGGCCAAGACAAAGGGTCTTTTTTGGCATGAAGGCCAAGAAAAAGGGTCTTTTTTTGGCATGGAGGCTAGAAAGAGGGTCTTTTTTGGCATGAAGGCCAAGAAAAAGGGTCTTTTATGGCATGTAGGCCAATAAAAAGGGTCTTTTTTAGCATAAAGGGCAACAAAAAGGGTCTTCTTTCCATGAAGGCCATGAAAAAAGGGTCTTTTTTGGCATGAAGGAAAAGATAAAGGGTCTTTTTTGGCATGAAGGCCAAGAAAAAGGTCTTTTTTGCCATGAAGGGCAACAAAAAGGGTCTTTTTTTGGCATGAAGGCCAAGAAAAAGGGTCTTTTTTGGCATGAAGGAAAAGGTAAAGGTCTTTTTTGGCAGGCCAAGCCAAGA